>JAUMHB010060621.1:0-34898 GCA_032359685.1 Pittosporum tobira
CTCAAGTGTAAGAGAGTTGGCAAATTTACCGTTTTCGAAGCAAGACGTAGACAATAATATTAAAGATCTATAAATGATACCTTTTGATTCGACTGATGGCCAAAATGTTGTTGATTATCTCCACAAGTTTCAACATGAAAGTCTCAAAAAATTCTATTTTGCAGTACAACTAGGAAAGGATAATTGTATTGCGAGTATTATGTGGGTAAACTATCGGTCAATAATGTCTTATGAAGCTTTTGGGGTCGTAGTTACCTTTGACACCACATATCGAACGAATAGGTATGCGATGCCATTTGCTCCATTTACTGGTGTAAATCATCATTATCATTTGATTTTGTTTAGATTTGCACTATTATGCGATGAAACAAAAAATACATTTGTATGGTTGTTTACACATTGTCTTCAAGCAATGAACAACAAAGCACCAACTTGTATAATCACTGATCAAGACCGGGCAATGGACAATTCAATTGCCCAAGTATTTCCCAATACACACCATACTTTGTGCACTTGGCATATAAGTAAGACATTTCTGAAAAAATTGCATAACATATATTAATCTCATCCGACATTCAAGAATGAGTTTAATAAATGCATTTAACTATCATCTATTTCATCACTTATTCGACATGGGGCTCTCACTTGCTATACCCTAACAACCTCCCTCCTATAAATGACTTCATTACATCATTCGCTCTCCCCTCACAGAAACACTTCTCTTCGAACGTCACAAAACATCAATTTTTAAATAACATCACTCCACTTTCAGCATTTTTTTAGTTATTATTTTTTTTCACCAATTCTTAAATAACCGCTCTCAAATTTCGGCATTTTATTTTTCATGGAGAGTCATATTTTATCCTATCCAAAATTAAACATATTCCCTTAAATCACCACGAAACTAATTCTTAACCAACTGCTTTAGAATCATCGAGAGACAATGTAGGTACTACTCTCTGAATAATGAAGACCCCTATGTAAATTCTTCGGTCGAGAATTCCATCATCATTGTGTATCTTTTGAGGAGGCGCGCACCAGTTCAATCGGGAACCTCCTAAACCATGATCACGTGTCTAGATTCATCACTAGACAAAATTCTTACTCTAAGTTAGCCATAAGATGATTATGACTTCAAGAATTTAGGGTTGCCATCTGAGAGCTACTCTAGTCTTAGTCATCTCTTCCCTCATATCCTGGAAAGAGGTAGTATATCCACACCTTGTTAGTACTTCACCTTCTCATATGAGCTCTTGTCTAGTTCAAGATTTTCATCATAATTTTTTGTACCAATTATTAAAAAAAGATTGGGAAACCTGCACGTCATATTTATGCCCTTTTTTCTATATCCCCACAATGTTAGAGTTATATCCCAACAATATTAGAGTTAGGAAAGAGTTGCATTTTCTCATTGCTCTACTTTTCTAATGTTAAGAAAATTTTACAACAGAAGATTTTTAATTTCTTTTCACCATTTATCTCAATTTTTTTTTAAAAACAATTTTGGGTAAACTTCACTTAACCATCTGTGATTTGGACTCATTTTTACTTGACCACATGTAATTTAAAACTCGATACTTAACTATTTGTGGTTTTGAGGTCAAGTGAAAGTGTTAAATTTATTTAACGTCATCAAATTAAAGGTGAAATGACGAACAATTTTTCCACCAATGGTTTTGGTCGATTTCCACATGACCACATGTGATTTAGAATGATTCCCCCAAAACCACCTATGGTTGATAACATTTCATTTAACCTCAAAACTTCAAGTGATTAAATGTTGAATTTTAAACTATAAATGATTAAGGTCTAAACCACTTATGATTAAGTGAAGTTTACCCAATAATTTTTAAGACTCACAACCAGTCTTATTTATAAGAGTGAGAGGGATAGACTTTCAGATTCACATTCACTAATAATCAAGAAGCTGAGTTACTTAAGCCATGAACCTTTTCCTCTCAAGTTCAGTTACATCCTCCTTCTCCGGTGCTTCTTTCTTAATCATATCAATCCTCATCACTCTAATCGTTCTTCACTTCATCATCATTACTACTAACAAAAACCCCAACAAAAGTAATCTCCCTCCGGGCAGTTACGGGTGGCCCGTTATCGGAGAAACCCTCTCGCTTCTCCAGGCCGGATGGGCCGGAACTCCAGAGAAATTCATAAGGGAAAGAGTGGACCGGTACGGCGGGGCTCGGTTGTTCAAGACTTCGCTTCTTGGGGACAACATAGTCGTGTTTTGTGGGACGGCGGGGAACAAGTTTCTGTTTGGGAATGAGAATAAGTTGGTGGCTGTCTGGTGGCCAAAGTCTGTGAATAAGCTGTTTGGGAGTTGTATTATTACGGCGACTGGTGAAGAAGCGAAGTGGATGAGGAAAATGCTCCATTCTTTTCTCTGCCCAGATGCTTTTGCTCGTCTATACATTAATACCATGGATGTTGTTACCCAGAATCATATCGCCAATCACTGGCAAGGTACGTTCGTACATATATACTCCTGTCTGTCCCAATATGATTATCCTAGCTAGTTTCTTTCTCTAGCGTCTCGAAATTAAATTCACCTTAATTTATGTGTAAAGATATTAATGCATGCACCTAATTTCTCTCAACACTTTAGCATCTAAATTACTTTAGTTATTTAAAAAATTATATGTTAGCTAGAAAAAAAAAATTAAAAAATAAAAAATAAAAAATTCTGTTGTATTGTGTAGAAGTAGGCCACAAATACAGGAGCAGAGATGCACTGACAATAGATAAGAGATTTCCCCATAATTAAATTTTGAAGAATAAAATATGTGCTTAGAAAATTCAACTTGAATTTCAAATCAACTAACTTCAAAATCTTACACTCGGATAAAAATGCGAATATCTAATTTATATATAGTTAGATCTAATAACAAAGTATGGTTATATCGAATATCAACAATTTGTTAACAATTAAATCTTATTTTTCTTCACCTTTTGATTCATCTTAAATTTATTTTGTTTCCATTCAACAAATATATCTGATTCATAAGAATTCAGGACAAAATTCATTTTTCGTTGGTCAGCACTAAAGTAACTCTTTGATTTCTTATTCTTTTATATTAAATTAAATTTCATTTATCCTACTAGTTTAAAATAAGATTAAAATTTATTTGGGATTCCAAATTTTACACCCTAAACTATCTAGCACTTCAAATTTTTATTTGTCTTTGTGCACCATAAAATTTTATTTTATTTCTAGATGCACCCCCTCTGATTTTGACCTGTAATATTGATTACCTTTATTTAAGTAGATTTCC
The DNA here is from genome assembly GCA_032359685.1 of Pittosporum tobira. Lineage (NCBI taxonomy): Eukaryota > Viridiplantae > Streptophyta > Magnoliopsida > Apiales > Pittosporaceae > Pittosporum > Pittosporum tobira. The sequence continues at coordinate 3,288 of JAUMHB010060621.1, forward strand.
AAAAGCGTGGATTACGGATCACACTACGTCTATTTGAAAGTTTAATTAATAAATATTTAATTACTATTTAGTTTTTTATGTATACATATAATAACAAAATTATTGTGATTCTTAATTTATCCTCCTGAAAACGTAATTAAACAAAAGTAATCAGTATTACATAACAATTGATCGTTTATAAAATCAAGTGCACATCCATAAAATAAAAAATTTAGATTACACATGAACAAAATTGAAAATTGAGAGTGCTGGATGACCCCAAATGAAGTCTTGTCTTAAAATAATTTTAAAACCAGAAGATAAAAAATTATAAAAGGTGAAAAAAAAAAAAAAAAAAAGAGCTTTTGGCATTTGTTGGCACCTGGCGGCAGTATCAGACAATAAAGAGGCAGCCTTTAAAATTGGTGGCTCTCAATTTCAACCATGGTTGAAGCCTTGATCATTGCATCAAACAACTACGGTGTAGATTTGAACGAGCGGACAAAATTGATTCTGCATATGGATTTTCTTGTCTAAATGATAATTGCATGAAAAATGAGTAGCGGTCATGAATGGTGCATAACATGATAATGCTTGTTTGATAGCAACTCTCATTCTATTATAATAAAAATTAAAAAAAAAAAAAAAAAAAAAAAAAGAATGATTAATTTAATATCTTATCTCACAAATTATTGAATAATTGATCTATTTTTTAAAAATAAATGGTGTATATAACATGTAAAGACTACAAAATATAAATATAATAAAAAATTATATTTGATAAATTTAATTATATGTTTAAAAATTAAATATATGACTTAATCTAATTTTTAATTTTTTAATAAATTAAATTTGAATCAAAAACTGAATATAAAAAATTATACCAAACAAATTTATGTAAAAATAGAAATTGTACGTGTCATTTCTTTTTTTTGTGTGTGTGTGTGTGTGTGTGTGTGTGTGTGAGAGAGAGAGAGAGAGAGAGAGAGAGAGAGGAGTCATCTCAATCTTTTATGGTGGTAGCTGATTGTAGAGCACCATTCTCATCCCTTTGTCTAGTAGTGACCCATTGAACAAACCACAAAAAGACTCTCATACAATTATTTAGCGGACACGAGTCTGCTATGTAAGTCTCATCAACTGGCATAAATGGAAACACGTCATCATAACCCCCATTGAATTTTTATCCATGTCAACCGTTAGTGTAGAAACACTTGTCATGTGACGAAGGATCGAAGGAATTTTTTTTGTGTGGATCGAATTTTTATTTTTATTTTTATTTTATAAAATGAATAAAATATATTTTTTCAATCAAATTTATCAATCTCATATAATCAATATTCTAAATATCTCTTTTTAAGTCTTATTAATCTTTGTCTAAGCGCTAGCCGAACCTTTACCCCATCAATTAGTTTGGATTAATTGAAAGTCTAATCTCCCTCTTTAGTGAAATTATTTTTCTACAATACTAGAAATTATAACACCAAGGCTCCGCTTCGGCCTCCTAAATAGTAGACTATCCCTCGTTAGACTAGACTAAATTCGCTTGACACTTTTTAAAACACAGCATGTTAAAAGTGCCGTTACACCATCACTAAAATGGTCACCTGAAAACGATCACCAGTGCAGGTGACCATTTTCATGTTGGAGTCTTGTCAAACATTTGTACTACAAGAATCCTCTCCATGATAATCCACCGAAATGACTTTGTTTCCTTTTAAGATTCTCATTGAATAATCTAGCGATATATTTGTCAAATTAAAGTTACATATAACAAACATTTTGATTGGAAAATTTCCCAACTGTCAATAACTAATATCTATAGTGATTTGTATACTCAAAAAATTTTCTGAACTTAAAGCTTACTGTTATGAAGGTAAACAGGAGCTGAAGGTCTACCATACTGTAAAGTTATACACGTTTGAGATCGCTTGTCGCCTATTCATGAGCCTCGAAGACCCAAACCATACTGAAAAATTAGCTACCCAGTTCAACATATTCCTAAAAGGGATCATACAGATCCCTTTTAACGTCCCTGGCACGAGATTTTATCGTGCCATGAAAGCCGTAGCTACTATTAGGAAAGAACTTTTGGCAATAACAATACAGAGGAGAGTAGACTTAGAACAGAAAACAGCTTCCCCTTCACAAGACCTATTATCACATTTGCTAGTCTCGTCCGATGAAAATGGAAGGTTTTTGACTGAGGCCGAGATTGTAAATAACATACTTACGCTACTCTTTGCTGGCCATGACACTTCGAGTGTTTCCATAACTTTACTTGTCAAGACTCTTGCAGAACTGCCTCAAGTTTATGAAAAGATTTTTCAAGGTACAAGTTTATCAAGCTTCTTTTGACTTCTTACGATTTTGACCATTTTTTGTACTGAATTAACTAATTGTTTGTGGTTGTTGATATTGGGGCACTAGAGCATATGGATATAGCAGCAGCTAAACGACCAGGGGAGTTACTACAATGGGATGATATACAGAAGATGAAATACTCGTGGAACGTTGTCTGTGAAATTATGAGACTAATGCCACCTGTAATCGGAACTTTTAGAGAGGCCTTGGTGGATTTTACTTATGCAGGTTATACCATTCCTAAAGGGTGGAAGGTAACTCTCTTCTTCATATTTTCATTTGTATAATACTCCACAATATAGTTCTTTTTAAATAATTTTGTAATTTTTTATGTTTTCAAAGCTTCATAAATTTTGCCATTTTCTTGTTACGTTCATCAGTTGTACTGGAGTCCTTTTTCCACACAGAAGGATGAGAACTTGTTTCCAAATCCGACAAAATTTGATGCTTCAAGGTTTGAAGGAGCAGGTCCTACTCCATTTTCGTATGTACCTTTTGGAGGGGGACCTCGGATGTGTTTAGGGAAAGAGTTTGCTAGGCTGGAAATACTTGTCTTTCTGCACAATGTGGTGAGGAGGTTCAAGTGGGGTTTAGTATTTCCTGATGAGAAAATTGAATATGATCCCATGCCTACCCCCGTTAAAGGACTTCCCGTGCATCTTCAACCTCAGAAAGTCTGAGTTCGACTTATTTTGACATGTTCCCTTGTAAAGCGCTATGGCAGTAATGAGTTCTATATAAGTATTCAAAAGAGACTTCCAGCTGCGATGAGAACGAACCAGAGGTTGAAAAAGACTTCTACAAGAGCTTGTTGACCAGAGGTTGAAAAATACTTCTGCAAGAGCTTGTTGATTTAATCACAGTAGTACTGCATGACCAGGGCTTTACGACATATTCTCTCTAGACTTTTATGATATATGTCGTCTACGTTATGTAAGGTTTCGGTAGTACACATTTTAAGAGAGTTCTCCATTTTGCAGTTGCATGAGACCTAAATTTTATTATGCATCATTAGTTTGTAGTTGTTTGTCTGACTTCCTAATATCTGTATCAAACACTTCAGCAAATGTAGACTTAACCAGATGTGAAGAGATATATACTAGACTCAGGAAAGTGAGCACACGTTCACACAATTGCATAAGGATCAAGTTGCGGGATTATATCTCTTAAAGCACTCACAGGGTTGTAAACAATATCTGAAATGTCCAACATTCGCTCTGAATATTCAACATTCGTATCCGGTCAAAGTGGATATATCCATATTCGTAACCGTTTTAATGGATATGAAAACGAAATATAAGCACATCCGCATCCACTAATATACGTATCCATTTTTAAATAATATTAATATTAATATTTTTTACATTTATCAATATATTTTGGATTAAGAAATTTTTGGTAATTTATTGATTATACAAGAATTTAAATATTTATATTCTAGGAATTTTGGATATCGACAGATTCGGATACAAATATACGAATATTTGAAAGATATGTATGTTTTCATATTACATAACGGATAGGTATAATATTCGAATTTGAATATTATTCATCCAACATGAATACAGATATGAATACGGATGTCAGATATAATTTTCAATAAGGATAAAGAGATACCTGGATCCGCATTCAAAAATATCCATTTTCAGCCCTACTCACGCAACTACTCGAGCTGCTTTCATGCTAGTTTTAATCGATCCATCTGTCTATCCATCCATCTATCTATCAATATATATGTTTTCCTCGTCAATTATAGTTTCTTTCATGTTTCGTAAGTCATCCATACACGCGCGCCCATGCGCAAAGATAGATGATAAATAGATAGAGGCAGATGACTTAATACGTCCATCGTGATTTTCTAATTTAAACGAGTGAATATTTTTGTCATTTTATCCAAACCTTATATGTAGGGAGACATCAACTTAAACATGATGTAACCCATTACTAAGAGAATCATCACAAGTAAAGGTGAAAATTTTATTATTTTCCTCCCAGTATAACTTCATATAACTTTTCTTCTTCTTTTTTTTTTTCTTTTTTTTTATAACTTCATATAGAAAACAAGTAAAATAAGCAATCATATACAAAAAACGTAGATTATCTTCCAAGAATCATCCTAAACTAAACCTATAAACAAAATCAAATAACTGAAACAGATTTGTAGGTAAGGCACTAAGCCAATCGATATGTCCGTCCATTTGTAAGCACAACTGCACAAAGAGAGTCGAGTGATTGAACCTGTGGAATGCTCTGTGGTTCTACCCCTTGTTGAATATGCCGAACAATGATTTAATAGCATTGATGGCATTCTCATTGATAAATGACTCATCAAACCTCTTCAGAAGGGGATTGAAATCCTCAGATTTCCTCACATTTTCTAAATCAGGGTCTGTGCGGATTCTCTGTGATAATGACTCTGTTTAATACAATAGCAGGAACTAAAACTGAGTACTATAGTCCAGAATATTTTCATAATGAATGTTACTTGCCTTGAAATCTTCAAATCCTGCTTTCAAGGCATCTTCAAGAGCGGAGAGTCCAGCTTGTATCTATCATTTGCACGAAAAAAGAGAAGGATTATACATGTGATGCAGATTAATGGGACTTAGAGAGGCATATTCACGATGCTAAAGCCAGAATTTCTCTCCCCCAGAAGAACTTAATTGGAACATCGAATATTTAATACATAAATATATAAATAAACAGCTCAACAGAGTTGATATTACTGAGCATTGTTTGAAATTAACTTGAAGCTTCAAAAGTACCTGATTAAGCTTAGAATAACAGCATGCAACATTGTAACTGGCAACTGAAGCTTCGTTATATTCTGGTTTTGATCCCAACACTGACTCAAATTTCTCCAGTGCTTCTTCATATTTGCCACTCCTTTATCAATTAAAGAAAGGAAATAGAGTGTCAGCCCTAAGGCACTCTGTAAATGTGTGCATTGTGAGATTAAGGTGTATGATAAATGAATAATCAGTTAACGGAAAGCTTAGGTTGCTATATGTAGAAAATTCCTGACTAATCAGCTTTGTTTCGCTTGTGGGAAGAGACAGTAACTTTGACTTGGCATGTCATTTATTCGCATTTTTTATAAATACTTAATCACTTTCAGGAAATTTAGTTGCATATTCTGCTTAAAAGTGCTGGGGGGGAAAATGATTATTTATATGTCACTAACCAACTCCAGGAACCAAACATGACATTGATAAAAGTTCACATTTTGCCATGACCAAATGGCATATGAGAAACCCACAGAGCTAGCAGTTATACATTGAAAAAAATTGCTAAATGAGGCCCTTTCTTGTGTCAGATGGAGAATGTTTGAACAAGGAAGTTCAAGAATCTAATAAGGATACTCCAATACCAACAAAAATAAACCAAAAGGGCCAAAAGATACAGTTGGATCATCTTAATTTTATTCCAAATCAAGAGAGAGATGAATGTAAACGGTAGTAGACCGTTTTAACATTTTGCTTCAGCGCATAAGGTCCTACCCAATGCACAATACACAGCCTTAAATCTATTTAGAAATAAAGAGTCTGCTTCACGACTTGAATCCGTGCCCAAGCGTTTAACTATAAAGATGCTTGAGCGCATGATATATTATATTATATATATACACACATATACTAATCTTTTTCTAAGAAAATGGAAACCAGACTAAGTAGGCGAAAGCCAGGAAAAAGGTTGATTGATCAACTTGGATGCACGGGGCTTACTTGTATAGCTGCAGTCCTTCACGAAGCTCTCTTTCTCTCTCCTCCTTTTGTTCTCTTTTCCTCAGGTAATTTTGCATCTGAAATCAACATTTAATATTCAAAAACTATTACTTCTATGCTGCTCCAAAATTTCTAGAGAGAGAGAAAGTAACATGCAAAATCAGAAGGGATCTTAGTGTCGGAATCTACAGTAAAATTTTATACTCACTTGGATTTCCCTCACTTTACTACCAACAACACCTGAGTTCCTCTCAGCTCTGATAATTTCTTTTTCTGTTAGCTCACCTGAAGTTTCAACTTTACCTGGAAATGGAATATAAGATAATCATACTTTAATAGCCACAATTTTATCTTTGCACCAAAACAAAAAGTCACTAATCAGTACAGGATACAAATTAGATATAAATTCTTGATGTAGCATCATTTCTTTTGCAATTTCAATAACATGAGGGTAGCATAAAAAGGCAGGCGAAACAAAGTTTGCCCCCTCCGTTCCACAAAAAGTTTGTTCCACAATAAGAGTCCCAGTTTTATTGATTGTATTATAAATGACGCAATGTCCTCAAGTTCACAAACACACTTACATTATAATGTCTAACACTAATAATTTAAGATCTCATGCTCTGTACTTGCAAAACTTTTAAATGGGACGTTTTTTGTGAACCAAAAGGGTATATAAAGTACAAACTAACCGTATCTCTTCTGCATTTTCATTAGTAGTGGACCGATTCTCTGGCGAATGGTGTACATTGTCCTCCCATATTCAGCTGCAGGCCACATTTCTGTTCCAAATACTGCACTGCATTTATAATTTAGCACTACCGGATCACATTCTCAACTATAGATAAAGTGACAAAGAAAATTAAGTAATTTGTTTGTTCATGGATTAAGGTATTTACCAAAAATCCTAGATATTTAAAGTAGTTGTGAGTTGTGAGCGTCTCAAAGAAGTTATAGAAAAATATTACGAGTCCCATGATTTATTTTTTTCTTCTTTTTTACACAAACGGATAACAATATTGTGATACCTCGTCAAAATGATTGCACTACTGTCTATAAACGCTTCCCATGTTAAGATGTCACAATCCTATTTTCTATGCCAAATAAAATTTACATTGTCAGTGCATCAAAACTTAATTAATAAGGTTTCCCGATAATTTCCAAGAGACCGGTATTTTTATTGAAGTTTTCGAACATATAATTACAAGATAACCAATTGAACTCTCTCATAAGTCATACTAACTTGGGTATATATAAAAATAAAATGAGAATAATCAGAGGAATATATACCTGGTGGCAATTACTTTATCCCCAACAGTGAACATTTTAGTCTTGTCCGCAGATCCACCAGGTGCAATTGCATCAATGTAAGTCCCACCATCTCTGCCCTTTGCAAATTTCAAACCATATGGCTGTATTATCTCCACCTCATACTCTTCATACTTTTCTTCTTCTTCTTTCTCCTTTTCTCCTTCACCCACTGATGATTTTGCAGTCTGTGACTCAGTTTCTGATGCCTTAACTATCCAAAGAGAAGATTTTGGCAACTGGGTATTAATAAAACTGATTGAAATGGTCTGGAATGAGTGGTTCTTGCATAAAGATTGCCTAAAATGAGTAGAAATCAATGGGTTTTGCTTGCTTTTTAAGGTAGATAGTGGCAATGGTGGGGAAGAACAGAGAGATGGATAGCTTCTTGGAGCTGTGGACATGGTTATTCTTTCTTCCTCTCACACTCTGGATTTTGGCTCTGGGTTTCAAGAAGAGGTCATGGTGGTGCCCAAAGATTGAACGTACAATGACTAGTGGCTCTAAATAGCCGTTGATTTAAATTTAATTATCCGGTGACACGTGGCATCTTTTGGATGGGTATGGCTTTATTAAAAGTCGCATATTCTCAAGATCATTTATTCACGTTCGCCGTTAACAAACCATAGACTTGAGGACTTAAAAACACTGCTTAGCTATTGGCTTGGAGTTGTTTTTGTGTATATTTTGCAGTGTTTTAAAAATTTTGCTTAATTTTAATTAATTTTTAAATTAATTAAGTCTTTTGACGTTTAAATAAATTGAGTGTTTAATATTGATTAATTTTTTTATATTTAATTAGTATTTGATTAAGACTGATTAGATGTTAAGTTATCTTTCTACCGCTTACATCAATTTATCAATTTTTAAAACACCGATATTTTGCACTATTTAAAATTTTTTGTCTAATTTTAATTAATCTTTAAATATATTCTAGACAATCTTTTTTATTTAAATTAATTAAAGTTTAAAACCAATTAATTCTCATTTATATACAATTAATATTTCTACCGCCCATCTACCGCTATTTTGTAACCTTAATTTTAACCCACTTCAAGGACATTCATTTTTGTGAACCTTGTCATTTTTGTTACATCCTCTTTTGAAAAATCATCCATTTTAAAAAATATATATATAACTTTGAAAAAAATGAATTAAAATTTCAAAAAAATATATTATTACTATTTTACATACTCATAATATAAAACAACACAACTTCTGCGAATTACTTGTCAAGACTGAAGGGTAGTAAAGGAAAAAGTCGTACCCTTTCTATTCGGGAATGAATGTCATACTTCTTTTGAGATGGGTTGCAGAAGACAGTAAACATTCTGAATAGGCCTGTCAAATTGACTAATAATGATAAATTTGGATGAATATAAATAAATTTAAATTTATTTGAATTACATTAAAATAAATTGAGTTTAGAAGACTGATATATATATATATATATATCAATTTTAAATTTTATATATTATTTTTTTGTACATTTGTCGAAAATAGATTAATATATCCTTTGTTAGAAAGCTACCGACGTCACGAATTTAATGGTGCAAAAAATTTATAATTTCGATTGCATTTGAGTCTTGAAAATATAAGAATAAGGAGAAAATAAAAAGAAAAATAAAATAAAATAAAATAACCTATAGAAAAACGTGAATTCAACCACTAACCGTCTAATTAAATTCTCATAATTAATTTATAAAACCATTTAACTCAATTCATTTATGACCATCTCTAAATAATTTCAATCCATATACATTTAACATTAGATGATTTTATATATACATTTGAATGTTATACATTTTGTCATGTGTAATTATAAACATACTAAATTATTCTATGAAGATTGTGTCATTTTAGTAAAACGACATTGTTTTGCTTTAAATGATAACAAAACGACGTCGTTTTGTTAAAAATGATAATATTATACAAGAAATATACATCATCAGGACACGAAAACTATGAAGAAATTCAATCAATAAATAATTATTTGGCCTGGAATGTTACTAAACAAGCAAAAACAATTATTTCACATAACCTAGAAGGAAACTTTACATGGAATCATGTGGTTAAATGGAAAATAGACTACACAATGGGTGGTAGCCCTCCCCTGGTTAGAATCCCATCCAACCTTAACGAAAGCGGCCTCCGTCCAAAGTCACTGCCATGAGGATCAACAGATTTTACAATAGATAAGCAGGCTGCCAACATCATATTTTCTTTCTTTCCAAAAAAATTTTGCTCAAATTTAATTTAACTCACGAAAAGAGAAAGTGAGCTTTTATCTCGTCTTTGAGGTCCAGAACTTAAAAATTTTGGAAATGAAAGCTAATGAAGCAGACGGAAAGATTATTTGTACCTGTTTATTACACAAAAAATTTCAGGATCCTCCCGAACAAGAGCCGAAAACCAGAAACATAGATGGGCCCTAGAAAGATGGTAGAGAGGAGAATTACTATCATAAAAGTATTATGATTTGAAACTTCTTGAAAAAGATGGTAGTGGTTATACATACCCAACAATTATTTTTTTAGACCGTTGCTTGAAAGGATTTTCTTCCCATATGGGCTACTACGGAGTACAGGAACATGGGCTCTTATGGCCTCCATTAGTGCAGCATGAAGAGCTCCCTGGCCAACAATATTACATATATAAACAGCCAGTCAGTTTTATTTAAGGCACGAGGCGTACCGAAGCTCAAACGTCTCCCTGGGACCTAGACGAGGTGCGGGCCTTATCGACGTAAGGCGCACAAACTAATACGGAGTACAACTTTATAGATGTATATATGATTGTATCAACTATATGTAAGCAAAAGAAAATATTTATATAGCAACTATTAAGTAATTATTTGAACTTGTAAACAAGTTGAATAAGTTTCAACAAATTTAAGAAGCAAAAGTTATCCCCAGTAGAGCGAATTCTAAAACTACCATCCCTTGAGATAACAAAACACGCATCTACCATCATAAAGCCATAATAAACAAATATAATTTGTTATCGTCAGAAAGAACCATCCTAGTCACAAAAAACAGAGAACTAATACGTGAGATTGTTATGGTTGTTATGGACTCAATTTGGCATTTCTCAAAAAAAATTGAAAAAGATACACTGACAATATGTTAAACATCATTTATATCCGATCAACCATGTAGACACATATAATAACGGCCACATTTGTCTTCCCGCTCATCCAACTGATATACCTTAATGAAGTTTTTATCTATTTCACTTTCATATGATATGTGTCATTTTCATGATGAATGCGTTAATGCCATATCTGAATATGATTAAACAATTAGCAGAGAAGTATGGCAGAAGTATTCCAAGTTAACCTCTATATTTTTATAGTATGACGTGCTGAAAAAAAATCTTAGTGTTTCGGTATATCAGTAGTAGTGTTGGTACTGAGTGCGTAGGTGACGAGGCGCACGCCTCATTGACAGAATGGGCCTCAGGCGAGGCCCCAAATATGAGCCTCTCACCTAAGTGCACCTTTAACAACACTGCAGCCAGTAGAAATTTCCCTTGAGATTACTCCGTTCGTCCCCAAAAAGAATAAGTCAAGTACATATTTGAACATATAAAGAAAATTTAGAGAGAATATGAAGTTTACTTTTGGCTTAAATATATTATTAGTGGACACCACCAACACTTTTGAGGGTAAATAGCCCTATGATCTTTTGTTTTATGTACTTTAGTCAGTCTTATGCGGACAAATTTTATTGGGGCTAGATTCACTCTCATGGGGGACCGAGGGAGTAATATTTTTAAAAACGTCGGTAGAGACAACCATAGGAGCTTTTGAAAAGATTAAAGTGAATGCTATTCATTGTGCAAATCATGTACTTGTGTGCCTTGACTAAAATCCTATTGAAAAACAAATGATCAAAAAGGAAGTTGCTTTAGGAGAGGATTACAATAACCTTGGAAAGATTTAGTGCTGCTTGGATAACATAATTTCCATATGGATCTTGCATAATTTGATCTAAACGGGGATTATTCACCAGCTCTTGGATAATAGAAAGACGGCGTTCTTCCCCCGCATATTTGAGGCATTTCTCAACCACATTACTGCTATATTTCTGGATGGACAGGTCCACATAGTTCCCCTCTAGTTGGTCAAGAATCTCAGCCGTTGCCCATGGAACATGAATCTCTAAAACAAATTGAACAACATAGTTTCTGCAGTATTGAAATTATTAAGCTTAATGGAATAGATACTAAGAAGGATTTCAATATTACATATGAAAAAGTTGTAAGAAAGTGACAGGAACATAATACCCAAATGGATCTTGAGAGAGAATTAGGGCATTTGAGGTGATCTCGTGAACCAGAGCACGTCTTTGTTCATTATCAGAATGGCTTAGGCATTTCTGAAGCACACAACAGCCGTGACGGTCTGTCGCAAGTTCAACACAGTTGGCAGTCACAGCTTCAAAAAGGAACTGCAGGATAAACAAGCATATGATGCAGACAGTTTTAACAAACATTATTTAGATAAAATTGGAAATATTAGAGCTAAATAAGTTTAAAAATCGCACGCAAAGTTTACATACTGGGAGATGGTTTGAAAAGCTTCAAGAGATTGTAAGAAGAGATGGCGTAGAGGAAGTGACGTTTGCAAAAATAATCGATCTTATGAGTTTTTTCTTTTTCCTTTTGTTCCAAAAATGCAAGAGCAACATGAATTTTAGATTGATTTCTTCACTTAGAAATCGAAATAGGCTCATTACAACCTATTGAGGGAGGGTGTACTTTACTTCGCTATATTCAGAGGTTAAGTACTGCAAGCAGCGCTGTGCAACATGATTGCCATTCATGTTCTTCACCATAGTAACTATTCCAGGCTTCAGTGCAGAAACAATAAGGGAGAACTGCTCTGGTGTCTTGAGGGTTTCCATAACCTTCTGGACAGCTCTAGTCCTGCACCCAAACATACCGTGACAAATTACCACAAACAATTACTATTACAAAAAAATAAAAGCACAATTAAAAATTATAAAAAAAAAAAAAAAGTGAAAAACAAATGGAGAAAGCCACCCGTGCATGTCGCAAGAAATTCTAACAAGATCTCCAGTTTTTCTAGTGATGGAATGAAGTATCTGCATCTGGTGATCCTCGTCACATACTTCAAGAAGCTTTTGGACAAGGTAATTACCAAAAGGATCTGTCATAAGCTCAACAATGTGCACAATTATTTCAAGGAAAATCTTTTCAACATCTTCACGGGTGCCCTCAGTAAATTTCCTTTGTAAGAAGCGGCACCCATGTTGGTCCTTGGCCATAAGATAAATTCTTCCAGTGAATTCCTCCAAGGAGTTACATTTCTGAAGTGGTGTATTATGTTTCAGATCAAAAATGCCCAGTGACAAACCACGTGAGCTTAAATTATCCATTCGGAGTCCAACATTCGGTGTGGACAAATTGCGGTTGCCATATTTGACATCTACAAGAGGTTCGTTCCCTCCAAATGAACCAAACTTGATAGACCTAAGAGAATTCAATCCATTTGCCCTTGTAAGAATCTTTTCTGGGAAATTTTGCTTGTCTGTTTGGTCTACAATTCGGTTTGTGCTCCTTGGAATTGTATTGTTCCGAAAGGGCTGTTGGTTAAATTGTTCACGTTGCAACGAGTCTTGCTTCTGATTATATAGGTGTTCTGCACCTCGATTCATAATTCTTACCAAATTCCCGTTATTTTGAATTGGATGCTGAGATTCCACTTGTTGATTACGAAGCTGCTGCAAATACATGTATTGATGATGCATCCTGTAATATTGTTCCTCTTCCACATGTCTCCATGTAATTTGAGGCTGGCTAAGTTGTTGTGGATGTAAATAAGGAAGTCCGGCAGGGGCATCCATGTGAAACTGCTGTTGATTTGGAATAACAGGAAACTCTACTCCAGGAATAGGAACATTCTGGAGAAGGTGAAATCCTTGCACTCCATGAGCCAGTGGCACGGCACCAGAGAAATCCATTCTTGAAGTGAGATTCTTTAAGCTATTTGGGCATTGTCCATTTAACAAGAAGGATGTACCATTCACCAAAGGAGGGTTGGCGAGGCCCGTCACGCCCCTATCTTTGAAGCTCAATTCTGTGAATGCAGATGTCAATGACTGATCATCAGGAAGATTTGGTTCTTCCAGCTGAACTCTCTTAATGTTCGATTGCTGAACGTTAATGGGAGATACTTTTCCTTCATTCAAAGCCCCATTATTCACTACCCTTTGCCTTTCCAAGGACAAGCTGCCGTAGAAAGAGGAGACTTTTAGATCCTTTGAGAAATTGGTGACTCCAGATTGATCAGAACTCAAGTTCCCAGAAGTAGCACTCGGAATCTCACCAAGGAGCTTCTCAAATTCATCAAACTCCAATTCATTTATTCGTTTTTCCATTTTGCAAATATGATGCAGTAAAAGAATCCTTCTTTACCCCTAATGCAATCTCAACTAGGCAATGTAGATAATCTGAGAAATACCTTCGTTGAACAAAATTTAAATAGTGAAAATCCCAGGCACCATAGGAAATTCTCTACATATCCAACAAACTTCAGTCAAACAAATCCCACCAGAAAACAATCAACTTCATTATAAAGCACAATTCAATAAATTGATCAAGAATCTATGATAACATTGTCAAATGAAAAGCAACCAAAAAAAAATCCTCCCTTAAGCATTTCTATGTAACAAGAACTCAAGACAAAACAAACAAGAAAATGTAAATTTTACATTTGACTTTCTCAACAAGAACAGGACACACTTTTTGTAAGCTTAATACTAGTAAATGTTTGGAGAAAAAGGAAAGCACAAGGGACGCATACATGATACATAGTATCAGTCAACAGCGACACATTCTAGAATGGAAGCAGCCAAAAATGCCAGTTCAAAAACAGACACGAATTCAGTACACTACTTTACAACATATGTCATCATCATCAAGCAAGTCATCAGACTAAGTCCAACAATACTCTCCTCGATATTGACGTCCATAAAGTAAAAATAAAAACAAAATTCCATTTTTATAAAACAACCCATTAAAACGATGATCTCGATTCAATCATTTCATCAAAACTGTAAAAACCCGGAAATGCATCTTCATCAAAATTCAATCTTTTGAACAGAATCAGTAAAAACATCAAAAAACCAATACAGATAAATGAATGATATAACGACACAAGGACAAACCCACGTCAATGGAAACATACCAGTGACAGAAGTGACCAGCTTTTAGGGACAAGAAGATTATCAAGCCAGTTCTTAAAGTGGGAAAGAAAGGAGCTTTTTTTCAATAAAATTAAAGAAAATGGGTGATTAATTATGAACAATTGGGAAGTAGAAGTGTGGTTCTTGATCAGGTCAGGAATTGAGGCGGCGTTCCATAGATAAGACTGATGAGAGAAAGAGGGAGTGTTTGTGTGATTTTAGAGAGAGGAAACACCAAACAAGACACTACCAACTAGTACACAAAGCTATTACCATTTAGCATAGTAGTCCCAACTCCCATGGCCATGCATGCTTTATTTCTTTCTCTCTCTACTATGTTTGGTACGTTTTTGTCACCCCTTTCAAATGCTGTAACATAATGTTTTAATAAAAAAAAAATTGCTTTAACATAATGTTTTAATATTACTAATATCATATATGTAAAGAAGTATTATCACCTTAAAAATAACAACAAATGTTACAATATTAATCTGTTTACCACTCATTCTTCGCTATTTGTAGCCTTCCAAAACCAATCTATGCATGTATCTTTCTAAAAGTCTAAATAGACTCTAAAATTATAAATTAAATTTATAGTAAAAATATAATAACTATACTCTTTTTTAATTCAAGTCCCAAAATAAGAGAATAGTTATTATATTTTACTATAAGTTTAATTTGTATCTTTAGAGTATAGAGTGATATGAAGTTTTTAACATGTATTTAAAGTTAATAATAATAGTATTATATTTAAAGTAAATAGTATTAGCACTATTATATGTCTAATTACGTACATTTAACTAATATTGTACTAAATAAAGTTTTTCTTTTTGAAATTATCATTTTAAAAATATGCGTTTAATTTTGAAACAGAAGAAATATTTATTAGAAACATATAAATATAACTTTTACTACTTCGTCTGTCTCATAAAAATTGATTTTGGTTTGAATTCTAGGTCAAATTGAGTTCCAAACAAAATAAATAAAATGAAAAATGTATAAACATAACTCAAGTTTTCAAACACACGAACATCAGATTTAGTAGTACATTTAATATAATTTCTTATAATTACAGTCTCACTGCCTATATATATATATATTATTATTTCGTCCGTCTCATAAAAATTAACTTTGATTTGAATTCTTGGTCAAATTGAGTTCCAAACAAAATAAATAAAATGAAAAATGTATAAACATAACTCAAGTTTTCAAACACACGAACATAGATTTAGTAGTACATTTAATATAATTTCTTATAATTGCAGTCTCACTGCCTATATATATATAGATATATATATATATATATAGGATAATAATAATTTAATTTAAAATGGATTAATTTGAACAAAAACATAAATTAGGTCAATTTTGCAAGAGAGGGTGTAGAGAGAGTATTGGAGTGTTAACCGCTATCATATTCGGTATATTTAGCTATTATTCGAAAATTAACCAACTTGTTAAGACTTACTCCAGTGGTACTTAGCTCAGTCCTCGGACGTTCAAGAGGAGTTTTAGAACACTATTTAAAACTAACAATATGTTTTAAAACTAACACTATTTAAAACTAACAATATTTTTACGGTTACCGACCTTTATTAATAGTTTAATACCCAGTGTGAAAAAGTTGAAGTTAAAGACTCAATTTTTGTGTTTAAATTAAAAAAAAAAAATTAAGGAGAGAAAAATCTATTAACATTTATATTCTCCACTAATATGCTTATTTAACATGAAAAATGTAGTCGGTGCTAACAATTCCAATATTATGGAATATTAAGAGGTTATTTTATAGATAATTCCATTAAGATTGGTCGGTCATAGAAGTGGTTGGTTGTTTTAGTGATTAGTATGGTCAAAATTCATGACTAAATTTTTTTTTGGGCCTTGCACTCTATCATTTTTCCTAGTTCACTCCCGTAATGTTTAAATTGTTTGATTGCGTTCCTTTTCTCTATCTTATTGTGTAATTAAATTTGGTCCACATTCTTTTTTTTCTTTTTTGTCTCTTTTTTGTCTAAATCTTCCGGTGTCCAGTAGTCATTTTAAATCCCGACTAAATTTGAAATCGAGCTGCTATTACTTGTTGGACTCATGACGGAGAACTCTCCCAATACCGTTTTCTCTATTTACAATGCTTGAACTCGAGATCTTACTTAAGGAGTACCAAACTCTTTCCACTCGACCCAACAGACATTAGTAAATTTGGTCCACAGTCATCCCATAATTATCTCGATCTAAAATATTTTTGCCCCATTTTATCGTTCACAATCTTTTTGCATTTTTTTACATTTGTCAAAAATATTCCCAAAAAATCAAAAATAAAAAATAAACGACCAAAATTCGAAAGGTAGAAAACTAAGAAAATGGATTCAAAGCCTTAGAACTCTGACTACATGAATATATGCTTCTTGAATATGAAAAACTTTAGAAGGTCTAGAACCCTAAACCTCAAATAAACTGTAAATTCCAATTATTACTAAAAATGAAGAAAACTCTTTGGATGGCAAAAACAAAACTAAAAGAAAACTTTGCAAACAGATTACATAGAAAAAAAGGTATTACATATGTGTCACGTATCAAACATCATTCTTTCACATCGTCTTTTTCCTTTTATCCCATATCTAATTTCCCTCTCTTTCTTTTTTTTTTTCTTTTATTTCTTATGGTAAGAAGTACATATCAAAAAATATGTACAAAGATTATAAGGGGCATACCCACTCTCCGGAGGAATATTCAATACCTTATTTAACTCCCAATTTTTATATGAGTTTTAAATTTACTATATTTGAGAACCTTTTATTCTGACATTATTTTGAACGCTAGCTAAAATATGATCAATTTTGACCTTCATTTCTTCATATAACTTTTTGTTTTCTGCCTATAAAAGTGGTAGATTGATGTGTATACTACCAAAAGTGTATACTACCAAAAGTGTCACCAAACTTCTAAAAGATCCCTCTTTAATATGTGGGATTCATTCCTTTATTTCATCTCAATTATCAACCTCAAAGTTGATTTTGCATCTTTTCTTTTCTTCATCTCCTTGTAGATCATTCTAGACACTCCCCAGGTGAAGAGTAGGTGATTTAAATTTTCAGTATATTTTATACAAAGATTGCATATATTTTCATTATGATCCCCCATTACAACAATCATTTTTTATCATTTTATCTCTGACTATTATCTAAAAAATGAGTCCATGTTTAGTGATTTGATTTTAAACCACACAAGCTTGCATCATTTAACTCTTAGTTTCTCATTTCTTATAGCTTCCCAAGAGCTTATCACAGAAAATTGACCATCCTTAGTTAGTGTCCAAATCACTTTATCTTCCCTAGTCAAAGGAATAATAGCATAGGCTTATTTCGTGATACTTGTCAACATATTGGTTCTTCTAACATGCCAATTCTAGTTATTTTCCTTTTATAATTTTGCACATCTCCACATCTGATGAATCAAAATGTCATGTGCGCATCTGATAAAGATTAATTGGTAGAGAACAAGAAACAGACACCTGCAAAACCATATAACACCTAAAGAAATCCTCGAAAGGTTTCAACAGGACTCTCTGATGTTTAAGTCAAATTATCATTTATAGAAAAAAAAATAATAGAATAAATGAGAGAGCATATGTATGTATCAGTGCCTTTGACACTCACGTGTTTATTTGAGCTAAAGCCTTTATTATTGTTGGTTAGGGTTTTGGAGGTGATGATTATCTTTGACTCCAAGTGCTGCTTGATAATTATTACATAAGTATATCCAGTACACCTAAATATTATTATCCATTGTTTGAGGTCCATGTGTTGCATTGCATAAGCTAACATATTTTTTCCATATCAACATCGTTTCTTATGCAACTACGATTTATCACATTATAACCAAATCTTTTTATCATATCATAAGAAGGTGTCTTTTCCATTTCCTACTTAACATTTTATATAGTCTTGACCTTTCTCTCTCAAATCCATGAGTGTTTTTCAAGTCTAGAAACAAAAAATTTGATATTGTAAGTCCAAATACTCTGTCCTTTTAACTTATACATGTGATACCATTTAACCCATAAGCTATTTAACCCATAAGCTATCTTTCTTCCTTAGACGATCCCATAAATGTTTCATTATTGAAGCTTTATTCTATATTATCATATCTTTAATATGCACCCAAAGAAAAATGTATATAGTAGAAAATTTGCGTTCTTCTAGAGGATAACAAATTCCTTTCCAACTGACTTTAGCTCTATGTTTACTTTCATGCAATAATGTCTAACCATGGATTTATGTAATTAAGACAAAGAGATTGCTCCAATAAACCTGCATGTTGAATAAAACAAATTTAATAAGAATCACACTTCCTGGATAAGGTAAGTATCTAGAAGTCCAATGTTGTACCCTATTATTTATTTTGGCTTCACGAAATTCAACAAGTGCTTCTTGTAACATCAAAATGGATTTATCATCAGCACATGATAAGAGGAACAAATAATCTACAAAATTCACATAAGAAATTTTTACAATAACGTTTATTGTAACTTTATCCACAATTTTTCCAATTCTTCAAGAAAAAAGTAGTAATATATCCATATGGACTATGTTCCTTTTTCCTATTTTGAGCTTTTATTACATGCTAAATTTTTCTTTAATGATCTTTGCTCTCGGCTTTCTTTCGAATAAAAATAAAATAAGAGAACTATGAAGAAATAGTATAATGACTTGGCAATTGTTTATAATAGGTGGAACTCTTTAAGTAGTACTTGTTTATATTTATCTTGGATGGGAGTTTCATCAAGAACTTTAAGCATCGAGATATCATCTCCAAGGAACAAAAATATCTCATAAGAGTAGTATTTCATACACGCCTCAACTCACCAAGTTTCTATTTGTTTATGTAATTTTAAAAGATAAGTTTTTAATGTTCTTTATCATAGAATATATTTGTCTTATTGTGCTTATTTGCTTATTTTGTTTTAAAATTTTCAAATAACGCTTATGATGTTATAAATTTGATATATGAAATACAATAATGATATATGCATTACATAGGCATATATATATATATATATATATAAAAGCACAAGCAGTATAAAACTTGCTGAGTCAACCCAATTCTTGATTTGCACTTTTGTCATATTTTAGACTAAACTATCCCTAACTTATGCCTAATTTGCACAATTTAGCCGTGATATTTTAATGATAAAATTTTTGACTCAGTAATGGAAAATCTCTCTCTCTCCCCTCTTTTCTGACTGTAAGACTTTCAACTCCCCTCCTTTTATCTGTACAACATCTTCTCATACACTTTTATCGCTTTCTCATCTATATATGTAAATCTATACACTGATTCTTCTCTGTCTGATCTCCCTCTCCTCTCATTTTGCCCCTGATTACCATTACATGCAAAATAGTGCTTTAGTTGGTTTCAATTTCATTCTGTGTGTGTGTGTGTGTGTGTGTGTGTGTGTTATCTTAGCTTGAATGAATTAGCGGATATAGGACTCTGGGGATAACACGAAGTTTAGGTGAAACACATATAAAAGTTGTCTTTGCTCAATATCTTCCTTATCTGAAGATTAAAATATATGATCTTTTCTGCATGTGTTACACTTTTCAAATGTTGTTCAGAATTTGGTCCCTCACCCTCTCTCCATCATATTGTGATTTTAGAGATAATATAGGATAGTTTCGTAATGAGATTGATTTTGGGATTATACCCAGATGGATTGAAGAAACAAACACAAAATAATCAGGTAATGATTATTCTTTTTCAAGGTTCATTTTCTACTGTCACCAATTTTTCTAACTTTGATATTTAGAAACCTTGATTGTATCTCCATATGAGCAGAAGCACTACTGAATAGAGGATAAATGATGCAAGTTACATTATAATAAAGACAGAGTCAGGTGGGTTTGGTTTCTTCCCAATGTTCCAATTTTTTTTGTTGTTTTCAAATGTTTTCTTCTATGTGATTGCTGAAACGAGTAATTATTGTTGCAGTTCTTAATATTACATTCCATTTTTATATTGTTATTGATTGTTAATTTTATAGTTTAAAGACTTGCAGGAACATGATAGTAAAATGCAACTTATTGAAACTAAAAGGGTTCCAGTATATTTGGATAAGATCTAGGGACTGAGAATAAAATTAAGGCATGGTCTAATTGAATAAGCAAAGCCAATATTTTTTCTCTAATTTTGGTATCTAATCAAAAAAAAATATTCTTTTTTGGTAGATTAATCAAAGTTATTTTCATTTCTATTTTTCTTTTAGTTGCAAAGTTATCCGTGTTAAGCTACAATTTTATTAATTTTCTATTCAAAGCTTCCCTCGACTTCAAATTTGACTATGTGATGAGGTAATGTGAATTTTACAGTGATTTTTGTATATTTTTTTTTTTTTGGCATCTCCTTGATACCCTTTTTTTAGAGGCATCATGCATCAACACCATCTTTTGATCTTTTCTTTTTTATTTTTGAAAAATACATCTTTAAGCCATGGGAGAACATAAATATCTTTTTTTATTATTATTATTATCTCTACTAAAAGTAATCATGAAGGCCCTCTTAACCAATAAAATAGTGTTTAATAGAAGACATATGCATAGTCGGGGGAGGAGGATAATAATATAGGCAACTTTTTATTTATTACCTAGTATGTATTGTTTTCTTTTGGTTAAGACTATGAATGAGGATGATAGGGAAGCACGTAGGGTGGCTGCTCTGCAAGGATGTCTCTTAGTTACCGCAAGAGAGACTAACGAGGAAAGAGACATTAAAAATGCACACACCAGTGTGTATTTATTGGAAAAACTTGGCACCACCATTGGTGATGGTGTGAAGAAGGTTTTCAACACGTAATAAGTTTCTTGCAGAAAAGGTGAGTCCAAGGTTTGTCTTAGTTCTCTTTCTAGATGGTTATGACTTCTTTGTCAGTTGTTTTTTTCTTATTTTCTTTCTCCTTTTAATTCTAATTTTGCTAAATTTTATTTTAAACACTCTATCAGTGTAAGAAAGCATAACCATTGTGCAAGTTGGTGAGGATGTGCTATTTATTTAGTATGAGAAATTTATTGTTTAAAAAATGATGGAGTTTAGAATGTTGGAAGAGCTAGCCATATTATTATAGGTAATTTAGATTATTGATATTTAAGTTATTTTCTTTAGCAGGTTATTCTTTTTTTTTCTATGTTAATTGAGATTTCCAAGTGTAGAACTATGATCGAGTCTTTTGCCAGGTTTAAGTTTTACTTTGACAAGGAATTTCGTGTGTGGTACTTACATGATTTCCCCCTCCCCCCATTTTTTTGGGTGAAATGGAGTCCAAAGGTGGAAGTTACTTTTATGATTGCAAGTAAGAAGGTCTTTTTTGGCAAGTAAGAAGGACCAAGTTGGTTTTTTCTTGAATCGCAAGTGTAAATACTGAAAACATCTGCAGGTTTACAAAACCCGAAAAAAGGAGAAAGAAATAACATAGAACTGAGTTTCTTATTTTTGCATCCATCTCTACTCTTCTTTATATGCACCCGTAAGCCTAACTACCTTATCTACATGTTGTTACTGCGATACTGACCATAACAAATTTATTGACCATAACAAACTAAGGCTAAGCTAATTTGTTACAGTGGTGATCCAATTTATTTGAAGTTGGAATGCACCATAGATATTGTGTCTTGAGTGGCCTTACTGTATTCTTTGATGTAGCACAATTTACTTTGGTAACTTGTAAGTCTTTATTATTTGTAATATCCCCAATACGCCTCCCGCAAGATGAAATGGCACAAGGATTATGGACATTCAGCTTGGACGGTAGATACTAATGAGGAATTCGATCCAAAGATTTGGTGAAAATGTCTGCAACTTATTTTTTGGAAGAAATGTGAATAGGCTTGACAACATCATCATGAACTTTGTCTCGAACAAAATGTCAATCGATTTCAATATGTTTAGTGTGAGCATGAAAAACTGGGTTCTCAGCAAGTTCAACTGTAGATTTATTGTCACAATATAGGATGGTGGGAGGGAGAACATCAACTTGTAGGTCTTTGAGCAAGCTATGCATCCAGGTAGTCTCACAAGTAGCATTTGCTGAGGCTCTATATTCTACTTATGCCGATGATCTTGAGACCACAACTTGTTTCTTGGCTTGCCAAGAAATGAGAGAATGGCCTGAAAATAGGCAAAATCTTGTGACGGACCTTCTTGATGTTTGACATGAAGCCCAGTCACTATCACAATAACAAGAGAGAGTGAGAGGGCTAGTGCTAGAGAAAAAAAATACCTTGTCCTGCAGTTCCTTTGAGATATCTCAGCACCCTGTAGCAAGCTAGGAGATGGGGAAGTCTACATTCTTGCATAAATTGACTGAGTTTGTGAACAGCAAATGTTATGTCATGCCTTGAACTTGTTAAATAGAGCAATTTCCCAACTATTTTCCAATAGGCAGTAGGATCAGTCAATAGAGTTCCATCTTTAGCATTGAGCTTGATGTTTTGCTCAAGTGGAATTGTAAGTGGCTTAGAGTCAAGCATTCCAGTTTCTGTGAGTAAATCTAGAATGAACTTCCTTTGATGAATAAAAATACCATCTGAGGATCTGGAAACCTCAAGTCCTAGGTAGTACTTGATAAGCCCGAGGTCTTTGATGTTGAAAGATGTATCCAGTATATGCTTGAGACGGAGAACTTCTTGTGTGTCACTACCAGTGATAAGTATATCATCGACATAGATTAATATGGCAGTGAAACCAGTGGGTTTGGAACATAGGAAAAGAGAGTAATCAGAATGAGATTGCTTGTATCCTGTTGTAAGAAAAGAGGAAGTGAGCTTGGAAAACCATTGTCGCGAGGCTTGTTTAAGTTCGTATAAAGACTTTAAAAGCTTGCACACTAATTGTGGTTTACCATAGCTTGAGTGGCCTTGAGGAAGTTGCATCTAAACTTCCTCATTTAAGTCCCCATGTAGGAATGCATTGTTGATGTCTAATTGATGGATTGGCCAATTTTTCACAGCAACTATAGCTAGAATAGTGCGAATTGTGACCATCTTGGCAACTGGGGTAAAGGTCTCATGATAATCAATACCCTCTGTCTGAGTATACCCTTTTTCCACAAGTCTTGCCTTAAACCTCTCAACTGTCCCATCTGAGTTAAATTTTATTTTGAAAACCCATTTACATCCTACTAATTTCTTAGAAGGAGGTAGGTGAGTAAGGATCCAAGTTTTGTTATTTTCTAGAGTTGAAAGTTCTTTCTGAATTGCTTCAAGCCATCTAGGATTTGTAGATGCTTGATAAAAAAATTTAGGCTCTTTTAATTGAACAAGATTAAAAACAAAATGAAGGTGAGAGGGAGAAAATGAATTATAATGAATAAAATTACCAATATCGTATTTAGATGGAGGAAATTGTACCTGAGCAGTAGAAAATGTGGAGTTTGTTATAGCTTTGGAGCTTATCCCAGGAACATCATAGTCTTTAGTCCAAACAGGTGGAATTTTAGGTCTAGAGGACACTCTGATGAGGAGGAGGAGAGGTTGAGGATGAGGAATCTAAAGGTAAAGAAGGAGAAGGTATATCTGATGAGGATGGTGAGCTCTCAGTGGAAAGGAGAGGAATTGGAAAATTGAGATCTTCACTGTCATCCCAAATAAATTGAGAAGGTGATGAAGTAGAATTGGTTGGAGAATTTAGGAAAGGAAAAGCATGTTCATGAAATATAACATGTCTAGAATAAAAGAATTTATGGCTTTGAAGATCATAGAGCTTGTAGCCTTTCTTGAGATAAGGGTAACCAACAAATATAGATTTTATAGGTTTAGGATCCAATTTGTCTTGAGGGTGGTTGGAAGCATAACAAAGGCATCCAAAAGTTCTGAGGTGATCATATGAAGGAGGTTTGTTGTAGATCTTTTGGAAAGGTGTGAGATTAGAAAGAATTGGTGTTTGCAATCTATTTATTATGTAAGTAGTTGTTAAGAAACAATCACCCCAAAACTTTTTAGGGAGACCAGACTGGAATCTTAGGGCCCTAATGAGTTCTAGGAGATACCTGTGCTTTCTCTCTACTCTGCCATTTTGTTCAGAAGTGCCAGCACAAGTACTTTGATGTAGCACACCAATTTTTAAAAGGAAAGGTGAAAGAAAATTATTGAAGAATTCTGTCCCGTTGTCTGTTCGTATGCCTTTGATGTAACAATTAAATTGAGTTTGAACATACGCAAAGAAATTTTCAGGAGTATTGGGAACTTGCTGTTTAGTGGGTAAGAGAAAAGTCCAAGTGGCTCTTGAGAAATCATCCACTAAAGTTAAGAAATATTTGCAACCATTGTGAGTAGAGATATGATAGGGTCCCCAAAGATCATAGTGAACCAATTCAAAAGTAGATGAACCAATATAATCACTTGTAGAAAATGGCAATTTACATTGCTTAGCTAAAGGACATACATGACAAACTTCCTCATTACAATCAGATGAAATGCGAACTTGAGGGATTTTATTAATGACTCTACTAGGGGCATGACCTAATCTTTTATGCCACAGAGAATATGAAATTTTTGTAGCATTAGACACGGAAATTTTATTTGTAGAAATGGAAGAACTGGGAAAATCTGTGATGTTCAGTAGGTATAATCCATCCAAAGCTTTACCAACCACCAACATAGTCTTCTGCACCAGGTCCTGGATAACACACTTGTCAGATGAAAAAACAACAGAACAATCTGAATGAGCACAAAGTTTGCTTACGGAAATCAGATTAAATTGGAAACTAGGAACGTAAAAAACTTTTTGCAGCTGCAAAGAAGTACTCAAAGAAACTAAACCTATTTTAGTGACGATAATGTTATCTCCATTAGGAAATTGTACAATAATAGGTGTGGAAAGAGAAACGACATTAGTCATAATATCAAAATTGCAACACATGTGATCGGTTGGACATGTATCAATAATCCAAGTTGTACATTTAGAATTTGGAAAAGATTTAGGAGATAATGAAAGGAGATGAATGATTTTATTCTGGAGATGGTCCAATTGAGAAGTTCCAGACGGAGGTGAGGCAAGAATAAGGACACTTCAGGCATTTGAACCTTCAGCAACCTTATGAGTACCAGAAAAATTGCCATGCTCCATTGAGACTTGCATAACTTTGGGAACGGGTGGGCCTTTGTACGAACTAGGAGCTGCAGTGGTACTAGGAAAATTGGCCTTATGACGTGGATATCTTCTTTTGCCCTTATTTGCAGGATGGAAAGGGTGATCCATATGATATCCATGAAGCTTGAAGCACTTCTCTTTAGTATGATTCCACCCACGACAATAAGAGCATTCAAGAGATGGTTTGGAAGGGAAATTTGCAAGAAACTTGCTTGGGCTAGCATTATTGGAAATATTTGATGCAGAAACTAGAGCCAGACTTTCTGTAACAGACGAACTATGATTTTGCCTTTGCTTCTCCTCTTGTTTAATTAAAGCATAAGCTTGATTTAGGGAGGGCCAAGGATTCATCATAAGAATATTACCTCTAGCAGTTGTGTAAACTATCATCAAGTCCCATAAGAAATTGCATTAACTTCTTCTTTTCAATTTGAGCTTCATATTGCTTAGTGGCGTCACAAGTGCAGGTTGTAACAGGTTCCAAATTGCTCAATTCATCATGAAAACCTTTGAGTTTGTGAAAATATATTTCAACAGAATCTGACTTTTGATTATGTTCAAATAATTCCTTTTGCACTTCATAGATCTTATGACCATTAATTGAAGAAAATCTTTCACTTAATTCAGTCCACAAAGCATGAGCAGATTCAACATAACGCAAACTATCACTTATCTCATCACTTCCAGTATTTAGGATCCATGTGATCGTCATGTCATTGACGCGCTGCCATTGATTGTATAAAGGCGATGAAGCCTTAGGAATTGGATAGCTACCATTAACGATCATCAACTTGTTCTTCGCAGATAATGCAATTTGTATAGACCTTTTCCATGGACCGTAATTTTTTGTACCGATCAATTTCTTCGAGATCAATATCATACCCAGCTGATCATTGTTATAGAGATATAAAGGATGAGAATTGGAGGAGAAATCGAGATCATCATGAATTAGCGGAAGCGTACGATTGCCATCATTAGTTTCAAGAATATTTGTTTGAGCCATTACCATTTCTGAAGGTCAGAAAAAAAAAATCAAGAATGGAGATATGAAATGGCAAGGAACAGAGAGCGATCAAATAGTTGCTCTGGTTGTTTCTCTGTTCTGTTCTGAGTATTGGAATTCCAGAGAGTATTGGAAATCTAAAGAACTTGACTTGGCTGTATTTGGCTGGTTCTCATTCGACAGGTGAAATCCCTTTATCTATTTTTGAACTGCATGCCTTGAAGACATTGGATATTTGTACAAACAAGATTACAGGTAATTTCCCAAAAGAGATATCAAAGCTACGAAATGTCAACAGAATCGAGCTGTACAAGAACAATTTGACTGCTGAGATTTCAATTGAACAGAACAATCACGGATGGTAAAAAATCACCTATCAGAAGAAAAGAAGACTCACGGCGAAGAAAAACCGATTAGATCCTCGAAGAATCGCTCCAGTGATTATGATAGCAACGATGAGATCGCCGAAGATCTGATCGGACATGTGCGCTTGCAAATTGATGTTGACCCGACGATCGAATCGATGAGTAAATTTCAAAGTCACACCATCTATTCGTAATGCGAGATTGTCAACTGAGGAATAAGACGATTTGAATTGAGAAAGGTACAATTTTTTTGGGAAGGGACTACGGGAGAGAGGTAATCAAGTGTTTCTGTTCTTCACAAGCCGCAACATACTGCATAGCGAAAATGGTGTTTAGGAAGAAAACGAAGAAGACTCATGAAAGTATTAACAATAGGCTTGCTCTGATACCATGAAAACCTCTGCAGGTTCACAAAACCCGAAAAAGGGAGAAAGGAATAACATAAAACTGAATTTCTTATTTTTCTCTTCTTTATATACACTCGGAAGCCTAACTACCTTATCTACATGTTGTTACTTCGGTACTGGCCATAACAAACTAAGGATAAGCTAATTTGTTACAGTGGTGATCCAATTTATTTGAATTTTGAATGCACCGTAGATATTGTATTTTGATAGCTTTGCTGTATTATTTGATGTAGCACAACTTACTTTGATAACTTGTAGTCTTTATTATTTGTAATATCCTCAATAAATACATACAACACAATTGGAGTTATTGGATTTTCTTTAAAAAATTACAGTTAACCAATACAATTATGAGCATTAGTTCGCATGTAGCCCAGACAACGCTAAACGTCGGTGCTTCTATTAAACTTCATGACCAAGTATTCTTGATGGCCAAGAATATACCTAATCTAATTATAAAAACAAATAATGATAATAATTAATATTGTAACATCACTTGTTAAATTGAAAGTCCTAAAGTAATAACTTTCAACTTGTTACAAAATGAGTCCAAGCAAATTTCTCGTTGCAAACCTCAACCAACAAAAGTACTAGTAGCACCAGTAATATACCATCAATATCATCGGTAATATCAATCGCAAATGGTAGCAATAAGAATTGGCATTAGCTGACAATTGAGTCAGGCATTAGCCAATAGAAGAGTCGAGTATCAGTCAACAGAAGACAAAGGAGTTAAGCATTAGCCAACAAGGGTAGTACGTTAAACAGAAGACACAGAGGTGAGAATTCGGGCATTAATTAGTCGACAGGAGATTGAGGAGTTGGGCATTAGCCAATTTCTACTGGCCCTATTGATGCGTTAGAGCTATGTATGATACATTTGATAAAGAAATAAATGATGCTGAAACTTAAAACGATGCTTGATATGATGTTGAAAACGATTGAATGGAACATACGAGCAAAACGAGTATACGAGCAAAGCGAGCAAATTCCACATTCTTAAATTTCCAAAGTTCCAGTAGGGATGAATTGAAATTTTACTTTTAAAAAATGTGGGGATTTTATCAAAAATCCAAAATTTGATGGACCCAACTGCAATTTGAATCACAAATTAAACCAAGATTCAGCACCCTTGGCGTCCATTCTTTAGCATATCCTTGTGACTCTTAATGTTGCTACCACCATAAAACACAAACCTTGCCACTTGATGCACCTATATTGAGTTTTCAAGAGGTGGACCAGAACCAATAGTTCTTCATTTAAGGAACCTGCCAAATACTTTTGTGCAATAAACGGAATCCAATGCAAGGATTCCTTTTTGGTCTGCAGCAACCGATTATCGGTGGCCTGGGGATGCCACCGAAAATGCATCTCTCTTAGAGTTCCATATAAATCCGGTATGCAGCGGCTTGGTTCCTTCGACATGGAATTACCTTGACGGAGAGGAGCGATAACAAGCATGGGCGGCACCATCTTCCTAGTCAAAACAATTTCTAGAAACTTCCACGCTACGGGAACAATATTCTCTCAAAAAATATAATTCACGATCAACTCGGCAGCCTCTGTGGGGGGCAGCTAAACTCCGGTGGAGGAGAGCTGAACCGCCCATGTCAACGGCCCTATGCCAATTTTCTCGTTAAGTCCAATCTATCTTGATACAGCTTCAGTCGACCGGCCCGACTTGTCAGTGATGGGGCCCAGTCCCCGAAGAATAAAAGGTCTGGCATGTAGATGTCGACGGCATGGAAAGACGGTGGCTGGACTGGCAAATTGCTTCAGATCCACGATGGTGGATGAACTCTGCCGTCAACAAGATTATATATAGGATATCCTATCAAACTCACCAAGGATGTCCAACTGCAATTATGATTGCAAGGAACTAAACTGTAGATGTAATTAGTGAACAAAAGTATAGGGTTTCCGCTCACGGCGGCAGTGAAAATAAAATAATTTTAAGATTTAAAAATTTAAATTTTTGATAATATGTAAAAGAATATGATATTATAAAATAAGCGCATAAAATATAACAGGATATATGCCTTATATAAGTAATACTAAATTTAATGATCAAATATATTTTGTGACCAATAATATACCTAATTTAATAATAATATTAATATTCTAACAAACTCCAAACAACCTCAAAATTATGAATTCAATTAACCTATTATACTCTCTGTTTCGTCCTCTTAGCTGTTAAGTCATATTTTTCTATTAAAATTAATATTAATATTTTCTATAAATACATATACAAGTATTACGTGTTATTTATATATAAGATGTAATTTAAAATGTAACAAAGAATGTAACAAAATATTTGAACTCCAAAATGACCATATTTTTGAAGGATTTTCCTTTCTTCCGTATCCTAAATATGTGAAATGGAACAAACACGAGCTCCTCAGCCGACCAAGGAGGACACACCTTAATACTCCTCAGTCACGACTCAAGAGATAGCATGCAGAGGGACAATGTTATACTTGACTGCTTTTAGACGATTCGTTGACTTACACACATGGACTCAAAAGGCTTGCCATGCATAGCCCATACATACAGAGAAAGACCATACTCTGATGAGATCCAAAGAACCAACCCCAAGTAAGGCTTGTGACCACCCAAAGGTAAAGAAAAAGAGTCGATATCTGTTATGGTGGTGACAGGGCCTAGGCTGATTCGCTAAGCCCAACCCATTTCCACTCAGTATTAGGCTTAACATATTTTTTACTTGAGATTTAGCGGTCAGTAAATATGCGACAACTTGGGGCTTTGGAGTGATTTTAAGAAATGTTGGGCCATATGGTAGGCCCATGTTCTAAAAGTCAGGCCTTTTGCACGAAATGATCCTGCTCCTGTAAAGTAACACTGTACGGAGTATTAATCGAGTCATCCTATAAATATCTTATAAATTATAATTTAAGTTTAAATTATTTTTATTTAATTATTTTTTAAATGACAAGCAAAAATTAATAATATAACTCATAAAAAAATTTTAATTTAATATAAATTACCATAAGCATGTTACGTTTGTGCGATATTCTGATGATAATCGCTTTTGGCAAATAAATTATTTTAATAAATTAAATTGTATTTGACTATTTGGTGAGATTGTAAAACTTACGCTACTAGTTCAATAGGATTAGTAATTAATAATTAATACTCCGTACGACCTTCTACATCATGTTTAAAAATAAATTATAACCCCTCTTGGAATATATTGCTAATTTTGATAAGATAAAATAAAATAACAGTGAGTACAGTATATCCTCTAATAGTATACACGTTGACTGTGTACACTTTTTTGATTACTTACACGGCTTACCTAGTCCATCGTTCTAAAATACAACTGTTTCAGGAAAAAAAATTAAATATTAAAAATAAGAGGAATATATATATATATATATATATATATACATCATAATGAAAGTCGCATTATATTGTCTTGTGATGTCATTTTGTAAAAAAATTATTAAAAAAATAAATAAATAAATAAAGTAGTCAAAACGATGTCGCTTTGTTTAAATTGTTAATCTAACAAAATATATTATGATATATCTACTTTGGCCCCTTAAAATAATATATAAGAGTATTTTATTAAAATGTTAATCATCAAAACAATATTTTTTCTTTGTGTACAAAATGGCTATAATTAATTACACACACACACACACATATATTATTCATGTGGTTTTGTTTATATACATTTTTGGTTATTTTTTTACATTATGAAAATTTTAAAATAAATTATAATAATTGCACTCAAAGATTATATTGTAAGAAATATTTTAATACATCTAGAGAGATTTTAAAGAAATATAGCATAGAAGGAGACACTCGAAGAAATATTCAAATTTTGAAGTAAGCATCAATTTAATTTTATTTTACTATAATATTTTAAAATAAAATAAAATAATCGTTTTACTTTTATATCAACAACAATACAAGTAATGATTTATAACAAATAAATAAATGGTATAATTTGTCTGCCGGCAAGGCTGCTTATATATGTGATGCTGACGTCTAAGCAACTACTATTAAACTCAAACGAGCCTTAATAATTGGTATAATTTGTACGATATCTTAATAATTGTTTTTGAGGAATAAATAAAT
>JAUMHB010060622.1:0-12126 GCA_032359685.1 Pittosporum tobira
ATTTGTAAGACATTGATTTAATAATAAATTGGCAACCCAAGTCGGGGTGTGGATGCCCAGATTTGGGGGTGTCACAAAGGATATTTTGGTCATTTTGACAAATGTTATGCTCAAGGGCATTTTTGTTATTTTGACAAAAGTTATACCCCATGGGCATTTTGATCATTCCGACCAAAAAGTCAAAAAGTGTTCAAAATTATAAAACGACCAAAGATCTGTAATCAGCGCGGTAAAATAGTGAATTGAAATGTCGTCGATTTTTTGATTTGGTCTAATCCCGGGTTGATTTTTTGATCGGAGCGTCTGTAACGCCCCCAAATTTTCACCATCCGGATCCTCGTGAAAACTGGGTCGTCAGATATCATCTCAGCATACAGTGTCATCAATATTTGACAACTCACCCTGCTATATCTTACAAAGATCTTACATACGAATAAATATACACACGGTAGAAGTACAAAACTTAATTAAATAATTAAGGACTTACAATAACAGGGTTTAAGTACGAACATAAGTTATACAAATATTCTATTTACAACATCAAGTTAAACAAATCCGAGAACATCTCAACAATATGCTACCTTGCTCTTTCCCCTCGAGGATACGCTTCGCTCTACTACTTCTGAAAGGTTTATAAAACATAGCAATAATGAGCGAAATATGCTCAGCAAGAAATTATTCTATTTTGAATAAAATAATCATTCTAGTCAAAAAGATAAAACGGTATAGTTTTGAATCATTAAAACTTTAACATTTGAATTCACGAGTTACTATGAATTCCATCAACGCATGCATGATATACGAGCAAATGTAATACCATGCCTTTTAACATTTAACATTTTGAATAATTGAACACCAATTGGGTGGTATTTCTGCCTGACACTTAGTTATTTAGTCATCATCGACACACAGTCAAGTTTAACATCTCGTGTCCGTATATGTCACAGCTACAGGAGTTAACCATGTAGGGTCTCAGTACACCGGCCTTTAACTATGTTCAATATTCGATCTCAAATTATCATAAATCATGTGAAAGTGATAAACGCTTCAACAATGTAGCATGCTTATACATGGTAGATATGTATAATCATTTTAAACAAGCTCTAGAATTTAACTTGAAGCAATAAATAATGTACAAACAATTAAATTTGTACAATCATGGCAAAATACGTATATCGAAATTTAAATCATATGTATTAGTAGCTGAAATAAATGGCATCTATAAGTGGACAATATCTTATACATAGAGGCGGAGAATAATAACTTGCCTTAGCGAAACTTCAAACGTTCCACGTTACTCGCTTAACAGTTGACGATTTTCTTTCCTCACTATCGTACATTCCTATCACATAAAACGACCTATCATTAGTAACTTTGTTTCGGAATAGGTATCTCACTCTCAAAATAAACCTAAACATCTTAGGGTTCCCCTATTTTGAAACGACTTAAACGCACACAAAAATCAAAGGGCAAATTGTCATTATTTTGACAATTTGTTCTTCGTTATTTTTCCTTAAAATTTCTCCTCATGTTTATCACGAGGTGATGTTAACCCTAAAACATAATTTGGATCCTTAATTGTTTAGACAAAAGCATAACATATGAGAGAATAAATTTTTAGGGTTTAAAAATACTTTGCAACTATTTACAAGAATAAATAAGATTAAGGCACATAATCACATTGTGATGATTTGCAAATCATCCTAACACATTTAAAATTAATTTTATTCATTTCCCTTCACAGATTAAGAATCGTTAATTGATTTCTTTAAATTTGGATTTCCATTATTTTAAATAAAAATGAAAGACATCTTTTAATTATTTAAAATATATGATTCTTTCATTAAAATATTTTATTAACATTATTCATAAAATAAAATTGATAAATAAATTAATAAAATAATTATTTTATCAACAAAGTCATGATAGGGTATATATCTCATTGACACTTTTAAATTATTTACTTAGCCAAAATTTTAATAGAATAACTTATTCTTTACTAGGCTTCGTAACTAAGAAATATTTTTGAATGGACAAAAACATAGGTTGATTTGGGTTGTTATAAACTGCATAATATGACCTTTTCAAAACTACTGAAATGGCTGCTCAAAATTGCTTGATATAATCCTTTTAAAACTACTAAAATGACTTTTAAAAACTACTAAAATGGGATGTTTGAAACTGTTGAAACAGACTGCTCAAAATTGCTAAAAGTATGCTGCTCAAAACTGCAGAAGCAAACTTCTTAAAACTGCTGAAATGGGTTTAACAAAGACTGTTATAAAGCTGCATAAATATGCCAAAAATAAACAGTATAGTCTCAAGTGAAACATAAAAATTTGAAAAATTAGACTAATTTTGGATGGCATAATACTGGTCGATACTATAAATGTTATTTCAAAACATAAGTTGTGGAAATTGTAAGATTCAGTCCATGTCAACTTGTTATATTCTCATTTTGTTCTAGAAAAATTGGAATATTCTTTAACTTATTTTCATATGTTTCTTTACTTTTATAAAGTTTAGATTATTCTACCAAAAAAAATAAGTTAGATTGAGAAATTTGTTGAGATTTAAATTTGGTGAAATTAACATAGAAATTTTATGTCTCCTTTATTACCTAATATATATAAATATACTCCGTACATTTCTTTTTAAGTAGAGTTTTACATAAAAGTTTCTATTTATTATTAATTACACAAAATTTTATATTATCTCAATACATTGATCTTTCTCTTATCTTGTCAATAATGTTATTCCGACTAAATATATATTCTCTTGCAAAAGTTGTTGAAGCATTAATTACAACACTTAACTTATGCTCTCATTCCTATATTAGAGAATATAATATTAATTATATT
Organism: Pittosporum tobira; assembly: GCA_032359685.1. Classification (NCBI taxonomy): domain Eukaryota; kingdom Viridiplantae; phylum Streptophyta; class Magnoliopsida; order Apiales; family Pittosporaceae; genus Pittosporum; species Pittosporum tobira. The sequence continues at coordinate 2,862 of JAUMHB010060622.1, forward strand.
AATATAATTAATATTATAGTATTATTATGGTAATAGGTTTCTTATGGTAATAGATTTCTTAGATTTCAAGTTGGATTAGATGTAGGTTATTTGGCCCACAAGTAACATAGCCTATTGATAAGAGCTATTTTGTACTTAATATTTTAATATCTTTTGCTCTTAATTTATCGTTATTTGCTTAAAAAGCCCAATCAAACATGAAATAATTGTTATACTTTTAGTTTGGATTACTATTTCTTGTTTGGATGTTATTTTGTAGGTTTTTGGGTTTATTTTCATGCAAACCTGGACTTAGAATGGATAAGGTACGAATGTAGGCTGAAGAATAACAAAACTGTAAATAAAGGGACAAAATGCAAATTTTCAGCAGCTCCCACGGCTGTGGCAATGGCCACGGGCTGCCCGTGGGAGGCATCCGGCATGATTTTTTACTTTCCTGATCCGATTCTGAAAGGGGTATCCGATACAGACCATTCATGCACGAATTTTAGATAGATTTGGATTGTGTATCTGGTCCTATAAATAGCATAGGTCTCAAATCAATTTATGTATCAATTTTCATAATTCATAGAAAGTAGTTTAGTAGTAGTATTGTAGAGACGATACTCGGTAGAGAGATTTCAACGCAATGTAAAGGATTTCTGTACGAGTAACTATAGTTATATATATCTTTTCTATTTTATTCTTTAATAGAATTATGTTCTAATTTTCTTTGTGCTAAGATTAGACGGATCCTGCCCATTATTAATTAGATGTACCGTTTTATCATGCTTTTATATGAGTTTATTATGTTGCGAGTTATGTTTCATGTTCTTAGTGCTTCTAGATATCTGACCAATGTTTAGATAAATTTTATCACATAGTTCAAGTACCGAGAGGAAAATACTAGTGAGAGCTCGTGTGAAATATAACCATAAATTAAATTTAGCTAAAGATAGTCTAGGTTGTTTGTGTAGTTTCGGTAGTAACTATATCTAAACGAGTCCTGATTGTTAGTGAATCCAAAAAATTCTATAAAACTCAATGTTCTTCATATTATTTAAATTTTGCATAGAGATTGTGGGGTTAATAATTGAAGTAGGGGAGCTATAACTAGAAATAGAGTAACAACTAATTTAGGAAAATTCCACTATCACAACAGAAAAAATTCCATAACTTGCATGATAAACCAATTGATCTGATTATGAATAGGTAGGTGAAGTCAAAATCTTAGCACACTTTCTTATTATTGATTAAAACACTAAAATTTATTAGTTAGTTTATTTAGTAATTCATTAGTTTCTTAAAAATCAAAATCGATCAAATTAGATAAGATAAAGAATAGTCAAAGTTGGTAAATAATTGATTTTAATCCTCGTGGGAACGATATTTTTATTACTACAATCTGATTAGTGTATACTTGCACTTCTCACCGATCACCTATATAAGGTCTCTCATGTAATCGTTATTTAATATCTCAATAATATAATAACATATGCTTCTACATGGTATCAAGAGTTTTAGACTTTTGGTCCTAATTTTATTTTGCTTCCGCTATCACCTGCGGTTGTCATAGTCGTCGCCGAAAACCCTAATTTCATTAAACCATAGCCGCTTACTTCTTCCGGTGGATTTTGTTCTTCTACTAAATTTTACAAACGGCATCGTCGGGTAATTTGTGCTGCTTTTTCTTCTTCTTTTTGTTTTTCTTGTCAATGGGTTTGGAGCAAGTGGAAAGATATCCTCCTTTGAAGGTTAATCTCCCATATTTTACCTTCCCGTATGGATCTGAAATTAGGAAGTGCGAGTTCATCATCTTTCACGTTTATCGTCTTACGCTTCTAGGACTTGTTGAGGAATTTGGTTCATGGGACAGACCATGATTTCCATTGTCTATTGATAAGTTGAGGGTCTAATTCCGTTGTCTATCGATCAATTTAGGGTCGAATTATGTTGTCTATCAATCAATTTAGGGTCGAAATCCGTTGTCTATCGATCAGTTGAGAGTCGAATTCCTTTGTCTATCGATCAATTGAGGGTTGAATATCGTTGTCTATCGATTAGTTGAGAGTCGAATTCCCGTTGTCTATCAATTAGTTGAGTGTCAAATACCGTTGTTTTCTTTTTTTGCTTATGTAACAAGTTAAAACTCGTTCTATAAGACTTTTAGGTTGAATGAGGATATTAGAGAATATAATATTAATATAATTAATATAATTAATATTATAGTAATATTATGATAATAGGTTTCTTATGGTAATATGTTTCTTAGATTCTAAGTTGGATTACATGTAGGTTATTTGACCCACAAATAACATAGCTTAAATAAAGACTCTCATGTAATCGTTATTAACATCTCAATAATATAATATCATTTTCTTCTACACTAAACAACACATGAAAAAGAATAGTATTTAGATTTCAAGTAATAGTTATAAAAATAATTTCACTCTATCGGACGTGAACACCATAAGTAATCTTAAAATACGAACATCTTATCAAGAAAAACAATTGGCCAATAGCCTAATGGTTACCAATTGCCTCTTCCAAAGGAGATGTCGGTAGTTGTTGGCAACGTCATTGAACATCTTGAAAATGTCAAACGAATTTTTTTTTAAAAATGTATGTGTGTGTTCGTGAGTGTGTGAGTTGTGTTTCGTAAGCTTATGGGCGGCCAACTGTTATAGTTGGTTCATTAATGTATTAAAAAAATATCAAAAAATATATATTTGAGCAAATCTTCAATATGAGAATGCTAGACATAAGCCGCTACTTGTCAGCTCAAGCCCAAAATTGTACAGAGTTACCGTCACTGAAAAACACACTAAAAAAAAATTAATACAAATATCATAATCCCACGTAACAAGGAAAACAAAGTCCTACATGAGAATAGACCCGACAATTGGGCGGTTAGGTGATCCGTGGGTTGGGACTTTATGTGCACGAGTACGATGGGCTGCACTTAAATCTTCGGTTCCTATTGGGCTTTAATTTCAGATGCACGTGTCCAACTACCTAATAAGTTGGGCAGCCAGTGAGTTATTTATTTTTATTTTTTAAATAAATTTTATAATTTTTATTTTTTTTACCTTTTACTAACTTTTATGGTTCAGAAATTTTTAAAATTTAAGTTTAAATAATTATATATATATATATATATATATTAGATAATAACTTGATATTACTTCGAATGTTCTTAAATTACAAATAATATTTTTAAATAAAATATAAGTGTTTATTAAAAAGTAAAAATAAACTAAAAAAAAACGAAAGAAATAACGAAAATTTTAAACACAAATAAATTTTCTACCATTCTTAAAGAAAGTTTTGAATTTTGAGTTTAATTAGAGATATATAAAATCAAAATTTAATTATTTTGTTAGTTTTGGGTGGGTTGGTTGCGCGTGGGTTGGGTCTCCTTAGATTGGACAATTATAATAAGTAGAGCAAGAAATACTTTTTGTTGCACCCAATACGTATATGAATTGGAAGAATGAGAAAACCCTCCATGGATAACTTAATAGAAATTTTCAAGCAAGGGAGAAGACAAACTTCCATATATGGGAAGAAATGCAATTACTTTAAGTAATAGAATAGAAAAATACGATAACAATAAATAAATTCGAAAAATATTATGTGTCAGCATGTGCAAGATGAGGCTGAAAATAGAACTAAACGATTTAAATTGGATTCGAGATCGCACAGCTAAAAGTTCGATTCAGATTTGATTCAAAATATTAACGATTAAAATACGAGCATATTTTAAAGTTCAATTAATTACTTGAACCTTATTAAATTACTTTTTTATTAATATTTGATGTAATTCGCTCGAAAACTTCAAACTACTTAGATTCGATTCGTATTTGTGCTCGACTCGATAGTTAAACGAGTCATACACGAGATTTATTTTAAGTTCGATAAATTATACGAGTAGATAAATCTAATCAAGTCATACTAGATCTGATTGTACTTGTCACCCTAGTGCACGTACACATATATTCACGTAAAAACCTTAATCTCGAGTGTTGCTCTAATATTAGCATGATATTATTTTTAAGAATGTTAACATTATAGGTTCAAAATTTCATAGAAATATTTTTTAATTTGAGTTTTCCGTACTTGCAAATATATATATATATATATATATATATATAGTAAAAACAGGAGGAAGGATTCTTCTGTTTTTCATTAGTGTCCTTGTTAAATAAAAATAATAAAAAATAATTGTATAGCAGTAAAAACCAACTTAATTACATCATACACATGAGAATAATAAGAACAAGAGTCCTATTTAAATTTCTCTCTTTATTTTTTTCAACTTGCACGATTTTAATTGAATAACTAATTTAATTCTAAATTTTCTTGCATTTAGAATTTATTCAATTTTTTTTAATACTATCGTAATATGCACATGAGTGTACTAGTAGAATAATAATTGAGGGACTTTGTTACAAAAGAAATGTAAAACTTAATTTAAATGATGATATAAGAAATTCAGGAAACCAATAAGTAGCTCCATACATTTAACCCCTTAGTGGGTAAATTTAGAATAATCTTTTCTTTTTTTTAAAAAATCCCTTTTTTATTACTACAATTTACTACATGAATTTCACTATTAATAAAGAATTGCTAGTGGAAATAAAACTACTAAAATAGTTTTAGGGTTAATGACAAAAGTGTACTCCAAAATTGAGAATTTTTTCATTATATTCCCTAATATATAGAAAGTGACAAACTGCTCCCTAATATTTTTCTAAAAAAACAAAAGTGTCCATTTCCGTTAGTGTGTTGGATGGAATACGTGCAATTTGACTAAATATTTTAATAATTTGACCATAATTATACACTGACTTTCTAAAGTATCGTATTATAAATTATCTAAGTATCTTATTACATTTATTCTAAAGTATAATCGCATTATTGACTTCGAAAAGTTAGTTAGGAATATTTTCACATTTAAATAAACATAAATCATTTAGATTTTTAAGAAAATTATTTTTTGTAACTAATAATATTTTTCAAATCTTGACAATTCTATGAAGTATAATAAAGAAAATCGAGTAATTTTAAATTTTAAAGTGTTATAAGTTCATTTTTTAAGTCAATAATACTCTTATATTTCGAAATATACTAATTATTTATTTTTTTTCACGTTAGCACTTGAATGGATTTATATTAATTTGAATTTAAGATTCGTAAATTTATCAAAATGTCTAATTTTGGAAAGGATATAGTACTAAAAATACTCCATTGATTTCATAATATAAGAGCTAGCATTTGTAAGGAAAAAAAAAGTTAAATATTAAAAATATAAGTTTATGAAAGCATAACTATAATCAAAATACTAAAATACTTACTCGTATGTATTTCATCTAATACAGTAATGAAAAGGGATATTTTTATTTTTCAAAAAAATATTAAAAAATAATTTATCACTTTCTATACATTAAAAAATAAAATAAAATAATTAGTCAATTTTGGAATACACTTTTATGGTTTACTATATTATTTCGTAAAAGAAGATAAATGGTTAAACACTCTTTAAAACTAGGAGTCAGCTTAAAACGGTGGGGGGAAAATCCAGATTCAACTCCATTTGATTCAAAGTTCGGCGCCAAGCAAGAAATATAAAACGAAGTTTCGGCATTTTGAAACATTATTGGAGCGTAGAAATGAGTTCTTCAAAACATCCGACGATAAGGGTATCGGGACAGCGCTCTATTCCTTCAACTTTCCTCTTTCGATCTTCAAATCGGTAAATATAACCCTAACCCTAAACTTCACTTTCCACTCATTCTTGCTCAAATTCGACTTGTGCTTCATTTCTTTCAGGCCCATTGATGGCAAAGAAGATGGACAATCTAAAGCTCCTGCCAAAGAGTTGCGCGTATCGCTCTCGGATTTCCTTAATCGTAAGCTGCAAAAAGGGTCTGTTTTACCCAAATCAGTTCAGGTACCTGGACTCTTGATACTGTCCAATAAATGAAATACTTGATTTTATTTTGTTATATGCATTTGCTTACTCAGATTAATTCCACAATATGAGTCTCGTTTGAAAAGTTTGTGATTTGTGCACTGGGATATGTTTTCATTGCATGTTTATCCATAAGATAATAAATGTTTAGTTTAATGATAGTGGCACGATAATATAATTGTAATGGTTAAGTTAGGGGTAAACAGACAGACATATACATGAAGTTCTTGGGTTAATTGTTAAGCCCACAAAAGTTGTATGTCGTGTGAGTTGTCGCAACAAAATATTAGTTAAATTTGGGAAAATTTTACATAGGTTTCAGAAATTTAGTAATTCTTCAGCGGACAAACATAACGCAAGGTGCGATGTATTACTCCTTAAATCGTGACTTTTAAGGAGAAGTTGATTTTTTCAAACATATTCCTGATATTAGCAAGAAATGTAAACTAGCAATGACATAATAGTACTCAATCTACTTAGCATATAGCAATGTCATGTTAGGAACTTCATTTCACTTTATAATATTAAAGTTACAAATGTATCTCTAATTATGACTAAAGAGGAATTGCTCTAGTTTTGGAAAATAGGGAGGATTTGATTCTAATTTTCTTAATTTAAAGTAAAGCAGAGATGAGTTTTCAAATGTTGGGCTTAAAAGCTAAGGGTCTAACTATTCACAGGGGAAGCAAAAGCCATTTTCATCACCTGTAACTGCTGGGGCTGTAAGTGGGTCTGATAAAGGAGGGAAAATTGGAAATAAAAGAGAAGAGCCAGAGTTCAAATGTAGTCTTGATGTAGATTTTGAACTGCTTAAGAATGCTAGGAATGAAAAAGAAGACTGTGTTGGCTTGCCTGCTGATGGTGAAGTTGGAAGTTCTAGCTTACATGACATGCAAGTATCAAGGAAAAGAAGCAACCCCTTTGAAGGTTTGTCATTGCACCTTAAATTTGTTGATACAAACTATTTTTAGTTTTTAGTGTGTTTTTTATGTATTGCTAGGAGGTGATGTTTGAATCAATTATTTTTATTGTTCTATTCGGTTATGATTATGCTCAGTGAAATGGAATTCACATGCTAGCTCAGTTTTTTATTTAATGTATCTCATTACCCCTTTGTTGCTAATTCAGTTAGAAATATGTTTATTGATTCTTTTTTTTTTTTTTCTCCTTTTCTGTATTTTTAGAACTAGAAAGCATCGTTAAAGCTGATGCATTCTTGAGTATGAATAAAATATGTTTATAATCAAAGTTTCACTAATTTATAGTCTCAGCTGCTTCCTGGATTGATAATTTCTGTCAGCAAATTAATTCTCAAGGGTCTGTTATGGGTTCACTTTTTTTTCGACACACCTATGAACTACTATGTGATGAAGGAGGATACTGCTGTAGGGTAGAGTAATTTTCTATGAAAGAAAAAGTATGAGCAATGTTTTTAATCTGTTTATAATGCCTGATTGGAGGAAATTAGTTAGATATGGCTTATGCCCATACTACCTATGTAGTAGCTCTTTCAGCTAGGAAAATAAAGAAAACATATATCAACGCTTCTTTGGTTTGCAAGAATCAATAAATGTCCAGGACAACACAGATGCTTTTAGTAACTTAGAAGATGACCATCTAGTCCAATCATTTTATCAATAGTATTCCTGTAAATTTTCATGTTCTATGTTATCCATCCCCGTGTTATGTTCTAGGATGCTAAGGACAGCAGTGTGCCTTTGTTATAGATTTTTGGTAGCACCTTGTACTATTAATAATTTGATAAAAGTTACAATTAATCATGTGAATCATGTAAATTACAAGGTGGAGATGAGAAACAATCAAGTCGAAAGGTGTTGGTCGTTCTTGGAGATAATCCCAAAATTGTGGCAAATGCAAGAAAGAGCTTCATTAGAAACGAGAAACCAAAGCCTCTATATAATCACTGTAAGTATAGTGTCTCCTTAGTAGCTTGAGATCTATCTTTTACCCTACCTTGGAATTCATTACACATTTGATTCAGTTTTATCATCTTAAAACATATAACTGTTTCACTATTTTTTGTCCATTTGAAGAAAAGAAATTTTGATTCTTTGTTTAACAGATGCTAATGGTTGTGGGTGGTGGGACAACAATAGGGAAGGTGTTGATAGTGATGAAGTAGGCTGCAATGAAGTGTGGGAAGGGGTCGGCTCTACAACACTTGGTGGACTTGAGTGGCATTAGTTCCGGCTAATTTTAGCAACTATACTAGGTCAAAGGCAAGCAGCTGTTCCGAACATGTAACAGTAACCCCCAAACTGGATACATTTATCGAATGATCCCTTGGTTCAGGATGGCTCTATATGGGAATGTACATTGTATGTATCTTTTGAATTTTAGCAACTTCAAATCCCTGTTTTGATAATTTTTCAATTTCTAGTTTTGATGCGCACAAATTTTGATCATGTGCTATGTTGGATGTATAATAAATTGTGGTAGTTCTTTATGTTCAATCTATTTATTTTGCTTTCAAGTTGTGAAATACAAGTTGCATTATTGTCAGGAATGCATTCCCTAGTAAAAATTTGAAAAAAAGAAAAAAGGAATACCTACTAGCAAAAATAAAAATAAGTATTTATCTAGCAAAAATTCTTTAAAATGTATTTATCAAGCAAAAAATAAAAAAATAAAAAAATAAAGGTACTTAGTAATATTATGTAAAAGAAGTCGCATAAAAACAAAATAGGTATTTATATTATGTAAAAGAAGTTGCAATAAAAATCATGGGGTGAGAGAGGCTCGAACTCTCGACCTCAGGATAACTCAACACGAAGCTATGAGACCTACGCGCTAGCCAACTGCGCCACCACCCCATGTTTACAATTTTTGTCTAATGCAAAATAAGATTAACAAATTAAGTGAAAAATCCTCAAATTTATAAACGTCCCTTCGATTTTGTAATTAAGACGATCTGCAACTTTTTCTTTTGTTTATTTGATTACTATTAAGTAATACACTAATTATATAGCGACTCCTCCCGCTGGGTCAAGTCTAGCCAGCCGACTCTAGAAACTTCTAAGAAAGATAGGTAGATTAATCAGAGACATCAACACTAGTATTCCTTTTTGACCAAAGTGGTGAGGTCCGTGGTTTTTTCAAGTCTTTGGTAGAACAAGATTCTGGGAAGGAGCAAAAGGTCAAAAATCTTGAATATTATTAGGAGTGTGTAATTGGTTGATTATTATTCTAATCTCTTCCAGACCAACTTTCGGGTCGCCCTTGTATGTTCAATGCTCTGTGCAAGCCAGGTGGAAAATTCGAACCAATATATATCTATTTCAAAATTTTAGA
>JAUMHB010060633.1:0-14737 GCA_032359685.1 Pittosporum tobira
GTATTTTCAGCTATATCACTTATGACTTGTGTATTTGTAAGTATGGTTTTAATAATAAATTGGCAACCCAAGTCGGGTGTGGATGCCCAGATTTGGAGGTGTCACATCTTTGATCAGGATCGGTAACTGTCCATAATCAAACCAATCTTTAGTCTAATCTTCTGGCAAAAAACTCAGCCTTTTTGAGCCTTGTGATCTTTCTAGAGTCTGTCCTAGACTGAACCAATCTAGACTTTGACTAGAATTTGACCAAATCAGACTCAGTCTAAGCAACATACCTCGGTCCTTTTGGACATCTCTATATTAGATATATGTAATCAGGCAAAGAAAAACCTTATTTTAATAGTAATCAAATATCTAAGTTCTTAACTAATATTATTTTTTATTTATTCATGTAAGATTTCAATATATATATATACACACATACACATATTAACAATTTTGAAGTTTATTTATTCGTGTTATACTGATTTCCATCAAAAAGTCATAAAATATTCGAGTTGAAGTTATTTTTTTGATTTTCAAATTATATAGGTTGAATTACACATATAACCATTTAAGTTATCACTTAGTGTCAATGTGTCAACTCAACTTTCATTTTTGTCCATTTAATTGTCTAATTTGAGTCAATTGAAAATTTTTGTTGACTTTTCGTACACGTGACTCACATGTGTAGAAGTAAAACCGTCTCACTAATAAAATATATAAACCTAAAAAAAAAAAACCTCTAGCACATAAATAAAAATTTTAAAAAATAAGCAAATAAGTACAAACAAAAATTGAAGAGGATTTATTTATTTATGTATTTTTAAAGATTTTTTAAATTTTTTATAATCTTAAAATACCTAAATGTTTTTAACTTCGAATATTACAAACAAATTATTCCATCAATCCCAATTTATTTGCTACTTCCATTTAATGTATTGTTTTTCTCATATTTTTCTAACTTTACCTATATTTAATTAACCAACTTGTTTCATCAAAACAGTAAAATATTTAAAATTTTAAATTCATTTTCCCAGATCAAACTCCCACACCTTTCACTACATGTAAACAATTTCTTCTTAACAAGTTGTAACATTTTTGGCTAAAAAATATTTTTGATTATGTGTTTTTACAACTTTTAGATATTGAACCCTGACAAAAATATTTTTTCAAATTGAACCTCAATGTTTATACATTTTTAGAAATTGAATATTCCGATCAGCGCAAAATAATTAATTAAACAAAGGAATGGCATAATCAATATTTCACATACCAAACCTTCAGAAAATGTTTCTTTTTTGACATTGGGTTTTTTGCAACCCCAAAAAAAATAAAAATAAAATTGAAATTAGAGCTCAATATATATATATATATATATATATATAATTTTAGAAATTAAAACTATTAAACAATGATAACTAAAAATATATTGTGAATAAAAATTAATTAAAATTATAAGAAAAAATAAAATTACTAACAATAATATAATAGTATTTAATAAAGTAAACAATGATAACTATAGTGTTATAAATAATAATTATACTAGACTTTTTTTTTTTGAATATAATTTGAAACTATTAAAAAATCAGTTAAATTAATTTAATAATTAATTAAAAATTATTATTATCATGAATTTCTAAACATTTAAGAAAAGAAAATAATGATAATTAAGTAACAATGTAACTAATAATAAATTAAAATTATAATGCAATAATATTCTAAATTAAAAATAATATTATGAATAAATAATGATAACTAGCTAACTAAAAAAAATATAAATGCAATTAAATATTATGTGCTATTAAATAATAATCATAGTGTCACATATTATCAACGTAAATTAAAGTTATGAATAAAATTAAAACTTATGGTATACCGTTACTGACTTAATATAATAAATAATAATAATTGAGTACACATTTTTATATATTATAATTAAAAAACTAACTCTAATAAAATTTATTAACCAAAGAAATAACTTAGGTTTAAAAAAAAGGAAAATAGATTAAAAAAAAATTATGTAAATTAGTAAGAAATGTTTGATTTCTAAAAATTTACGTAATTTAATATTTAATTTTTAAATATTTTTTTTTGTTATAATTCAATATTTTATTGTATCATATTAATCAAATAAAATTACGATACTACTTATAAAAAAAAGTATAACATTACTTTTCAACCAAAATTGAATAAAATTTTTATTATAATTTTCAATTTTTTAAAATATATGAAAATTGAAATTCAATTTAAAAAAATATTTTTATCATAACTCAATGTCTAATCAAAAATATCTTTTAGCCAAACATTTTTCCTCCAAACAGATGTCCACTTTCTAATTATGACAACTAAATTGGAACAAAGAAAATACGATACAAACTAAATGGTTCACCATAATATCCAGATATAAATTATTTAAAATAAAACATCTTAGTAGATTTAATCCTCGTAAGAAAACATGTCTGACAGCATCCAACTTAACTTACATTGTATCACATAATCTGGAAATGTAAAGCAAATACCTATCCCTTGGGATATTCAATTTTCAGTAATCATACACGGTTTAATTACTGTAGCTCTAAACCAATATTAATAAAGAAACCAAAACAGACCAGCTACTGACTTCACATAGCCTGATTGCAAGGACAGATGATTTTGGTAATTTTGTGCAAGGAAACTATTCAAATGGCAGCCTTGAATTTAGCATCATACTCGTATGGTTGCTGCAAAAGATAAAACCACAACGTAGTTAGTCTATCAAATATAAAACCATCTAGCTCTGACATGAAGATAAATAAGCATTGACCAAAAGATGGCTAGATTGATAATAGGAAAGTGACTTATGTTAAATTTAATTTCATTTTTTTAAGTAGTAGGAAAGTGACTATTGAAAACCATAGTGTTCATATGTGGAAGTTCAACGTTCACTCAAATATTAGCCTTTTTGTTCTATCAGCATTTCTCAACAATCTGAGGACAAGTGATTTATAGCAAGGCGAAGATCGTACAAATGTTGCCGTGATGTGTCATCCGCAGGTAAAATTCAGTGTCGTGAGCATGTTTTTATACATTGTGCTACAGGCAAAGTTAACGGAATTTTCTTTTTAAGAACTTTTTGTAGGCTTTTGTGCCCCGTTACTCTTCTGTAAGTTTGATTCGGATAAAAAAATTTATTTTGGGACACATGGATTTTGGTAACGAATCAGTGGAAGCTAGACTTAAAAACTAATGAGAAAATAAGAAACCTCTAACAAGTCACTGGAATATTACCAAGAAGATGGCTGAAATCAATCTCCGAGCAAACCATCTCTTATGCATTGCCTGTTGAGCCCGTGATGCTCCTTCCACATTTTCGAACCGCAAATACACATAACCAGCACTGTTCCTGTAATCCAGAAAAGCTTATTGCAAATGAGTTTGCACATAAATTTAAGATAATTCTTCATAGCATGCAAATATAAATTTTCCTCATGTAAATATCAATTCCCGCAGTTAGAATGGACGGGTAACTATTTGATGCTGCACTTGTACTCAGATGATCAATTTTGTGTTGTTAATTGGCTTAACTAGTACACACAGGCATACGCGTTGCGCGCGCAAATTTCTTGCGTAAAAATACAATTTTGAACTTTTTTGATTTTTAGGACCTGTAAAAATAGAAGTTAAAAAATTCAAATTACAAATATTAGACTTAGAAACCAAAGAAAAAGAATAAGAAAAAAGGGAAAGAGCTTCACCAAAGCAGTTTCTTAAGGGTCCTACAAAAGCTAAAAAACTCAAATTACAAATATTAGGGTTAGATAGATAGTTCTAATCATGTTTACTTTGCCATAACTGAATAATAGGCAGCAGCAGTGACACACTTACTTGTCCACATGAATATGCTTAACCTGGCCATAATGAGAACATTCTTCCTCAACATCCTCTTTGATATCCAAATCAAAATCTGGTTCCTCCTGCAACAAAATGTCGTAAGATTAATATTTTCCATAGAAGAATACACATGAAATAACACATACACAAACTGTGTATGCCTTCAGAGTGTGAATTACAAAAAACAAAACAAAAAAAACCTCGGTGGCTGGATCAAACATATTCTTTAAGAGTAAACACTCGCTTGGATTCCCAATAGGTTCTTGAACCATGGGAGTAACTATTTGTGCTGGAAGGGCTGGAAATGCTGCTGCCCCATTCATAGGCATGTTAATGTATTGCTGCACCGGAGCAGATCCATTAAGCACAGGCGGCACTCCAAGAGACCCCGTAAAACTACAACAAATAAGAAATTTAGTTATGCTTTGACATATCATCATCAGCACACTAGAAGAAGAGAAAGAAAACAAAATGACATTTCTATAACAAACCTTGTAGCAGTACCGCTGCGGTCCAACTTAGCCATAAGCAATGCTCTTGATTGAGCATTTAAAGCCTGAGTAAGAAAAATATTTAATGTTAAACTTCCTTTACAATTTTCTTTTTCTACAAGATTGTAAGGAACACTTTCATTAAATTTAAACATAAAATGGTTTTGCCTTTCAATTCTAAGGAATGTTGCCTTCCTTTTTTTTTCAACAAATTAAAGCCTAGTTACTACTAAACATGTGTGCGACCAAGTTAGACTTAGATCAAAGCGAACTAAGTCCTAGTGCTACCATTTCAAATGACCCAAAGAAAAAAATACTCACCAAACCGCCACCATCGTCATCATCAAAGTCCGCAGCTTTAGCTCCTGAATCTTGCGCACCAATATGATCTGTAACAGATGAAACCTGAAGGGGCACAGGAATATATAAACACAAAGATTGCATTAATGTAAAAGAATCCCTAGCCCTACAACAAACAAGGAAAACAAATGAGAGACAAAGAAAAAATGACCGATAGCTCATAAATTTGGAGTCAACTCCAAAAAATATCAATAACAGCCAATTTAAGCTCCATTAATGCAATCCTACCTTGAGGGTCCGACCAGCAATCTCCAACTTCCCATTCAAACTTTGAGCTGCCTTTGCGTGTTCAAGTTGGGCAAACTAGATCAAAATGATATAAATAAATCTTGTCAAAAGGTCAATGACAAATATAGATATGGATGTATAACTTACTAACAGAAAACCAATTTAAACAGACAGATTTATATTAAATACCGACTTGAACAAACCCGAAACCTTTGCAGTGCCCTGTTTCAGGATCTGTAGGTAGTTGAACAAGCTCCACCGGGCCAAAAGCTTCAAAAATCTGGAAAAACATCATAACATTTTATAAAAAAAAGCAGCTAGGTTACTAATCAATATTCATTCTTCCAATATGTATGTTATAGCCATAATTTCACATCAAACCGATAAATGAACAAATGGTGGAATAAGGAGGTTTATGATGCAGTTAGGCTTTGTTTGGATATGACTCTTGATGAGATAAAGGAAGATGAGGGGTTGAAAGGCCTATCAAAATTGAAGGAATAAGCTAATATAGGAGGTGGGTTATAATTAATATCCATCTGTTTTAAAATATAGGGGCATTTAACTAAAAAGTTAAATACTAAGAACAATATTTATCCATTCGAGTCGAGAATCGCTGTCAGTCACTATTTATGGATAATCCGTGTGGCCTTTTATTTATATCCCTTTTTGGATATTTATTAACAAATGTTGTTTAGTAAAGTTATAAATATAAGAGCACAATAAGTTCTAATAATTGCACACAAAGATTACACAGAGAGAGATGATTTGATGAGTCTTGAGCAATTTTAGAAAGATTGGGAAAGATCGTGTAGGGGAAGGGAGTGCAAAAATAATTGAATTTCGAGTAAAGTGTGTGTTCTAAAACTTAGTTTGCTCTTATATTTTGGAACAAAACAAAAACTTATTTTGCACTTATATTTTGGAACAGATCGAGTAATTGCATATTAGAATAGTTGGAGGCAGAAGTGGAAGGCTGCTATGGTTGAAAGAGGGTGACCTATATACTTTCACAAGATCGGTAATGGCATGAAGATAGTGTGTCTCTTTTTTTCTCCACTTCTATTTTCATTTCATTATCAACATAAACAACTATTATTCTTAGTCAAGCTATATAAAGACACGACATTTCAAAGCTTCTTCCCACCCCATATGTATAAAAGCATGAACATTCTTATCAATATATAATAATAAACGAACTATAAATTAGTCATTCATACCTGTCTTAGCTGAAGTTCGGTCATGTTGAAGTGTAAATTGCCTACATATAATTTTCTATCAACTGCACCATAGGGCCCTGTCAGACCCCCAGATCCTCCAGTTGAAGCAGTAGATTGAACAAGGTTCTTTTCAGCCTCTGAAGGTTTAACCATTACAGGTTGTCCACAAAGTAATTGACCGGAGAGAGCTATAGCTTGTGGGACACAGGCTGCATCATAAAATTCGATGTACCTACATAGTAAATTAGGCTTGGTGTAAGCATGCAATCAAAGGTCACTAACAACATTCTATGGTAGAATAAAAAATTTAAGTAGGATGCCCATTGCATAAACACGCATGGCAACAACTGCATGCCAAAAGCAATTTGAAACAATATCTTAAAACAGAGTAGAAATCACTTTACTTGGTAATCTGCATTAGGTCAAGACAAATAAGGCAATTTCCCAAAATAGAGAAGTGCACAGGACATAACTTGGACAGCATTTAAAAAACCGGTGTTGAAAACAATAGTGGATATAATCATCCATCTGTCATGATATATGGAATCCTCAAAAATGTATCAGACCTCAACATAGGAATAAACTACAACCTTAGGGTTGTTGAACTTGGTCAAGAGATGCTCTGCTCCTTTTCCTATTTTCTTTTAGTGCCAAGAGAAACTAAGGAATTCCTTTTCTTACTTTGATAAATAAGAAATCAAGGAAATAAGTCACTTAGATCCATGTAATCCATCTTGAGAATGCACAATGAATTGATACAAGGATTTTCTTGTCCATCAACATTCGACATGATAATCTAGTTTTGAATGCAGTTAAAATTTATCATGAAAGAAGAAAGAACCAGTTGGTTCCACAGTACAAACAGCTGTGAATCAAAAATATGATAAAATGTAGCAGCAAGGCACATACCCAACTCCTTTTGATCGTCTTCCATTCCGGTCCATGATCAGTTTGACATCCCTAACCTGGATACGGTAAAATACCGTTATAAATAGAAAAGTATGCACGTAAAAATAGAATATTAAAAAAATGCTGTACATCCATAAAATATGCATCAGAACACCGTGGGGTTTCTTAAGATTTTTGGTCAACTCATTTGTACATATTTCACTCGCCTGACATTAATTTTGAGACACAGGTCATATTACTCATAAGAAAATCCTAAAGCTTCGGACATGCAAGTCTTGTTGATCCATCTAATAGACCCAACTGTGGCGCAGCAATATTGGGTAAAAAAAGAATAGCACCTATACCATTATGTATATAGTCAAAACTATTATATACAGAATTAACATGTACGAAGAGCAGCATTGGAACAATAACTGAAAAAAATTGTCACCAACCTTTCCTGCCTTGGAAAAGAAGTCAAAAATGTCATACTGAGTTGCCTTGAGAGGCATCTGGTAAGCAAAAACTGTTCTCTGATCTCTTTCTGGATCAGCTTCAGGCTCTTCTTTCTTATCTCTAAATCTCCTGCCAACAAAATGACTTGCACCATAATGAGAAACAACCCGAACGGGATAAGACACAGATACATACAATGTCCTTCAAGGATATAAAAGAAAACAACATAAATTAATCTGAAAAGGGAGAACCACTTGGACTGCAAGTCAAAAGAAACCCACCCAAGTGAAGAAGACATCCATGGCTCAGACAAAAAACTTACGTATAGCACAGCAACTGACAAGTATGAAGTTTACAAATAAAGGAAGAAGAAAAATCATAGTTGTGACAAAATAAAGCCATTAATTTAATTAAATTTTTAACTGATTTCACACTAAGTAATCAGACTAAGGTTGACAGAAGAAGATGAAACCGGTACAAGTTTGATCACTTGTTTATAAGTACAAACGAGGGGAAAGGGATTACATGTGGATCCTTGAATCACAAAGTTACAGTAAATGAGTGTTCAATTTTAGTACAATAAATATGAAACTTAAGATAAGCACCTTTCGATTTAGTACTTCAAGTTCTTGAATTAGTTTTCTAATTATTTCGGAAAATTATCAACCACTTTGAAACATTTTTGCTTAAACAACAATATGTGACAGATGTAATATCTGGACCATACAGATGCGAACATTTTCAGAGTTCTATACATTCTTTCACAGCAAATGAAGACCATAAATAAGTAGTTAATAGCATTAGCGTCTCCGTAGTGAACAAAAACTTGATAGGCTGATACAGCCTCACCACATGCGTTGCCAACCTATAAATTCAATACATAATACGTTAACACCTTACTTCACATGTAAGAAAGCAACCTTATGTACAAACACTAGAAGATTTAACAGCTAGCCAAATCTAAAGGCCAAAAAGAAACATAACAGACCTTAGGAAATTCAATTTGTGGAAAAGCCACTTTCTTCAGTGAAGCGTTGTAGAAGTTTCCGCATTGTTAGCCCATTAGAATATGCAAACAATCCATCTACGATTTCAGCCCAAGTTAGCATTTACACTTTATGCATAAACTCTTCTTCTTTTCTTTTTCTTTTTTTTTTCTTGAAGAGTGACACACCTTTGATTCTTTCTTTGCCTTTCATTAGTGAAAAGGTTCAAACAAATACTTGTACATTTACCCAATTTATCAATGAGCGTTTACACTACTGTGCAACAAATAGGACCCAAAGTAATTAAAACTAACACCCCTTTCTTTGGGTTTTTAAAGCCTGAAATTAAATCAGGCCAGCAGCAACTACTTTATAAGTAAAATCTACAATCTTGAAATATCCAGCACTATTTTGAGGCTCAAGTCATCCAAAGCGACTCCAATAGACCCTTAACCACCTTCCTTGTATATTGCTTGATAATGCAGGTAAAGATTGTGTGCTAAACTTCACTTGAAGTGTTAGGTTATCATGAATATTAATCAGAAGCAGGCCATTTCACAGACAGCATTATTGAAACCAACTAAACAGTTATAAGAATTAAAAGAATTATAAGAATTTCACCTGCTATCCCTCGATTCGAAATCTCGTTCTCTCTCTATCATCAATTCCTTCTCCCGTTCACGCTCCCGCTCCCGCTCTATTCTTGATCGACTCCTGCTTCTCCTAGACCTTTCTCTCTCCCTCTCAATCCTCGATCGACTTCTGCTTCTTCTAGACCTCGACCTTTTTCTCTCCTTGGAATTTTCTCTCTCCCTCTCATTCCTCGACGGACTCCGACTTCTTCTAGACCTGGACCTTTCTCTGTCCTTTGACTTTTGGCTGTCCTTTGATCTCTCTCTCCTTGATCGTTCTCTCTCCTTCTCCTTTTCCCTCTCTCTCTTATCCCTATCCCTATCCTTCTCTCTCTTTTCGCCGTCTCTACTACTCCTGTGCCGATGCCTCTCCGTCGCTAAATCTCTGTCTCCTCCATCTTCCTCGTTCCTCGATCTCTTCTTACTCTTGTGCTCCTCCACTCGATCCTCTACGTCATCGTCTTCATCTGCTTTCTCTCTCCTCCTGTAACCTTTCTCGCTCTTCTCGATTCCGCCACCGTCTTTGTTGTTCTTCGTATTCGAACCATCTGATACCTCGAAATTCTTCTCCAGATAATCATATTCGTCGAAATCCATCTCGAATTGGTTAGAAAATCGATAAACCCTAGCTTTGCCAAGGTGAAAGGGGAACTGAATTTCGGAAACGAAACCTAGGGTTTTGAGTTCACGAAGAGAATGGCTGCGTGCGAGGGGCTATGAATTTAAGTGGAACTTCAGGCTCGGGGTTAAGTTGGCAATACAGATTTCACAAAAATTTACATATATCTATATAAACTCCCATGGTAGTATTTTTTATTTTTTTTTTTCACGGGAAGTACCAGGTCCATCGCGCATGTTATTCGGTTTAATTATTTGATTTTAAATTTTATAAAATATATATTTTTTAAAATATATAAATAAATAATTTAATAATTTATGATCTATATTTTGTGTTATATTTAAAAATTGTATCTATCATTTTTTATAAATAAAAGTTTATTTTTTTGTTTTAGTTTGTCTTGTAAAAGTTATAAGATTAAATCATACTACATCTCTTTGAAGGTAAAAGAAATGATACTTTTCAAGTTTTAAATTTAATTTGTGAAATTTAAGAAACTAAAAATATTGTCATTCATTTGATTTAACTCATATCTATCTAAACAATTAAATATACTAAAGTTATAATATTTTCTACTTCAAACTTTTGCATAATAATTTATTTTTTAATTTTAATATTATTTTTAATTTTATTGAAATAAATTTATTTTCTTTTAATCAATGTCAAAATAAATTTTATAAGTTAGAAAAAAAGGCACAAAAAGATAATAATAGAAAGTTCAAAAAAATAAAGAAATAAAAAGGCAAAAAATTAGAACGCATCCTCACATCTCGTATTCCCTTTTATAAGAGTATATAAATTAAGTAGGGAATTTTGTTTAGATTCATGAACTTTAAAAGTTCTCACAACTCAATAACACATGAAAATGATACTAGTGTTTTATTAGGCTCGATGAGTGGTAAGACATGCACATTCCATATTTCTGGAATGTCAATATCATACCAAGTTATAGTCGTATGTACTGTTACATTAACCTTATTTAAATTTATTTCAAATATTGTGATGTTATCCTTATTTCTAAAGTTTTTAGTCTTAGGTACCAGTGTATTCAAAACTTTATACCAAACTCTATATATTAAAGCAAAATTTTCAATTCTTAGGGTCATATCATATCCTTTAGGTTCAATATTAGTAGTAAGAACATTTAGCATATGTTATCAATTAAAGAAATTTCATAACCAAGATAGCAATTAAAGTAAACAGGTTTATTACATAAACTTGTTTCAACAAGTCCAACAAGAGAATCTGTAAATTTATTTTGTCTAGCATCTCTTAGAGCTAAAAGAATACAAACATTTAAGCTTTCACAAGTTAAAGGCTTTAAACCTAACTAGACACATCCTAAGTATATAAAATTATATTTCTCTTTATGTTTTAAAAACATCAACATCCAACAATTTTATTGTTTGATATGATTCTCCTACAAGAATCGTGCTTTCAACTGTTTAATTATTGTAGATGATTTTAAATCAAATGTACCAACTTGGTATATTTCACTTGGCTTCATTTTAGGCAAATACCAATTTCTAAGATCTTGATCAATGTCACTATAAGTGATTTCTTCATCATTTTTCTCATAATAATATTATTATTATCAAAACCAAATGCCTTTAACATATTAGACTTTCATTAGCCAAATTTTCGTAAGTGATTCTTAGTCGATTAGATTAACGTAGCTTGATTGACAGCGATTTATGTGACCTAGTGAACAATGACCCTCATCTTTGGGATAAAATTTTTAATCAACTACACGATTTGGGTGTCAAACTACTAAGGATCTAATCAATCAATGAATTAATTGTGAAAGTTTAAACTAATGATTAATCTAATTTGTATGTGAGTTGGCTCTAATACTAATAAATACAGGACCTTTAGAACAATTAAACAAAACAGGATAACAAAATAGCACACAATATGTAGATGCTTGTTTGATCGTTGTAGACTTAGTCGGCTCGTTGTCTAGCTGGATTGTGCTTAGGGAGGTCTTGGTTAACTTGAAACACAAGAAACACGTGGTGTTTTGACCCCATTCCCCTCTCCGAAACTTAAGTTAGTTACCAAGTTCAGACTTCAATAGTAAGTTTTTAAAGAGAGAAAGTATTATTATCAAAGGTCTGATTCTTCTTTGCTGTAATAATGAGGTAGTATTTATAGATACCCCGTTCTGGCACACAAGCCGAGGGTGTAGTAGTTGTAGATCCCCTGTTCTGGCACACAAGCCGAGGGTGTAGTAGTTGTAGATCCCCTTTGAAGGGGCATGTCTTATTGGGCCGACTGAATGCTTGTTGGGCCAAACTTACGTCTATTGGGCTACAAGGCTTCGATGTGATCGGGTCAAACTCTGGAAACGTGGTTGGATGTGCAACAAATTCAAGTCTATGCCAGGTGGCTAATTGTCTGAAGGTCTATGATTCTTGCAAGCTATCTAGTCAGCCTAATAGAGGATTAAGCCCGATCGTCCAAAAGGCATAAAAGGAAATTCAATTGAACCATTTACGGATGTTTTGCAGGGATGAATATGGTGAGGCTCTTCCGAGCGGCAGCTCAGGGTGCCTAAGCCATGTGTACCGATGTTTTGGTGCCCTAATTAGGGTTAAAGGTGAAGATCTTAACCCTAATTTGGATCGGTCTTCATCAAATATATATGAGAAATAATTATAAAGGACGAACAATTATATAAATAAGAAGTTAAAAAAGTTCACATGGAGGATCTATGAACTGCTCTGTATAGAAAACTTCAAGTCTTTATTTATTTATAATTAGTATATAATTTTTACAAAAAAAAGCTTGAAAAAGTATTCAAGCTTAGAGAGGGAGATAATTAGGAACACAAGTCTGCTAAACAAATAGGCAAACTAGGGATTTCATACATGTACTCTAAGAATGTTCAAAATTCAAAATGAAACTTTGGCATCCAACTGTATTATTAGTAAACATAAGAATCTTCTCCTTTTGTGCTAGCATCAGTACTCTTTTATGCTGACAAAACATTATTCCCTTAAGCCATGTGCATGATGTTGTCTGTTGATTAAGGATGACTACTTTTTCGTTTATTTTGTTTCTTTTTTAGCCTCATTTTTAGCTTGCGTTTAGAGCCCTATTGGTCGCGGATGTAGAATTATACACAATCAAGTTATAGTATATATGTATCAATCCCACAATGATTGAATTCCAATTATTTACCAATTAAGAAATTCTTTTTCTTATCTAACAAAATATAAAGATTTGATTTTTATATTGATTTGAGCTACTAAATTAATTGCTAAACAAAAACTAATTAAATGAGGATTTTATCAATGAAATAAAGGAGTACTAAGATTTTGACTTCCTCTACCCATTCATAATTAAAGTTAATCAATTTATCATGCAAGTTATGGAATTTATCTGTTGTGACAGTAGAATTTTCCAATTTTAGATCGCTACTATATCTCTAGTTATAGCATCCCTAATCCAATTATCAGTTTCACAGTCTCCATGTGAAATTTAAATAAATTGAAAAGTATTACGTTCTTTGAAAATTTTCGGATTCATTAACTTATAGTGTAATTACTACTGAAACCACATAAACCACTTTGAACTATCTCTAACAATGTTTAATTTATGACTATGTATCAATTTGCATTCACTAGTCTTCATCTCTCAATCCTTAAACTGTGTAACAATTAATCACCTAAATAATAATCAGTTATCTAGAAGCATTAAAATCATGATACACAATTCACAATAACACATAATAAAAATGAAAACTTTAATGACTTATGAGTAGGTCATCTAATCTTAGTACAAAAGCATTTAGAACATAATTAAATTAAAGAATGAAAGGTAAAAGTAAAAGGAAGTCAAACTCATAAGTCACCTGAATGATAAAGTTTCTGCCTTGCGTTGGAAAGCCGTCCACCGAGAATCGTCTTTACAAAGTTGTCACTCTACTTTGGAAACCTAATGAAAAACTAACGATCCCCCAAAATTACATACGGGTGTCTTTCTAATTATATGCTAGGTTACATATTTCGGTTTAACGTAAAACTATCTTTTAAAAAGTCTGGTTCGTTCGTGTCCTCCAAGCCCGAAAATCATCAAAAATCAGAAAATTCGCTCGAACACAACTCACGGTCATGAGCCTCTGCTCGTGAGACATGCTAAAAAATGCCATTTTGCTCTGTTTTACTTAATCTTTGTCCTACTTCAGTCAAGATTCGTCCATTGTCTATTTTTAGCTCAACATAGCCTTCAAATAGGTCCAAAAATTTGCAAAATAAAGTCCAAATAAGAAGCAATAATCCAAACTAAAAATATAACAAACATTAACAGTTTTGATTGGATTATTTAAGCAAATAATAACAGATTAAGAGTCAAATATATCAAAATATAAGCATTAAAATATTTTTATCACCTATATTATGCTCTAGGTCTTCATCATAGTCTTCAATAATATTGTCATCGTCTGTGTCTTCGATTCGTTCACTTTTTGTGAGACCCGAGAATTTAAAAAAGGGGTAATGTAAATATAGCGTAATCTTATTATGTGAATTAAGATATTGTTTTTAAGTTAATGAATTTTATGAAATGTTGTTCGACTAAATTTTTCCGAACTTGAATCGGAAAAGTTGGACTTAAGATGGTCCTTGGGGAAAACCTAAGCCTAGTAGCAGATTATTTTTGTTTATGACTTGGGCCAAACATGATACACAATAACTTAAATAAATTTTGGTCTTCAAATATGACCCATTAAAGTGAATTTTGGACCATAGCATTGGCAATTGGACTTATGTTGAAACAATGGACCAAGCCCAAGGAAGGGGCTGGCCACCTTGTCTGTTATGAGCATGTGTGCATATATATTGGCATGTGTTAAAAAAATTATATAAAAAAAAAGGTCACCACAAGCTTGTGTCATGTGTATGTCATGAGCTAATATGTGATAGAAAGAAAAAGAAAAATCTTGGACTTTAAGAGGACATATGGCCAACTGATTTAAGGATGAAAGAGGGAGTTTTCTTGG
>JAUMHB010060644.1:3951-14734 GCA_032359685.1 Pittosporum tobira
AACGGTTTTTGACAGTTATATGACACGAATTTTAATATGTATGAAAATTATATCAAATACTTTGTTTTTAATTAATTTTGTCTTTTAAGTATATTTATATGTTGTATTTTTAATTACAACTGAAATATTATAAATATATATTGTTTTAATATATGTTTTTATATATTTTAAATTTTGTATTAATTAATTATCAAAAATCGTTATAATTATTATGTGACGTAAAGAGTAAATATAAGGAGATGTAAATACAACTAAAATGAGTAATTGAGACGATAAATTCAAATTTTTGAAAATATATTCAATGAGCAACTAAGATACTGAATTGACTAAGCAATGCATGGAAGGAGAAAACATGGAAAAAATGATGGTTGATGATCAGAAATAAGAAAAGAAGAAAAGAACTGATGGTTGATGCAAAGAACACGTGGCATAAGTAACAGGAACGATGGAAGAAAGAACTGATGGTTGATGCACCGACATAGCCTTTTTTAGAAGAAAGAACTGATAATCCAACAATAGGTATGAAATACCCTTTCAATATTAGAGGTGTTGGGATAAATAGGACTTGAAGTTTCCACTTTCAATAAATCCAAGTTATTCATTTTTATAATGAATGAGATTCACTTTATTAAATATTTTTAGTTTTAAATATATTTAATGTTTTTATTTCTTTTATCGATATAGTTTTGATTAATTATTAATTATTAACTTAATATTTATTAAGAATTAAGTTTCATTATCTGTCTTATTTCGAGAGGCAAATTTATTAAGAGACGACTATTGTCTAAGAAACAAGTGACTATAATTCAATTCAAATAGATATTGTTTTATCAGTATTATTATGTTAATGGAACAACGGGGTTACAACAAAATGTTAACAAAAGGTTGGTAGGCATTCTATTTTCCCAAATATATATGTTCTGTGGCTAAACGTGTGAATTGAGCAGCTAATGAACACGTTGGACTCGGAGATTATTGCTGTCGAAGGTGGTCAGGAGACATTTTTAATTTCCAATGTTGCCCCAATATGTTTACTTCGCGGCGGGTTTTATGGAGATAATATTATTTTTATGACTATCGAATAAATCAGCATATATATTATATAAAGTTACAATCATCAACTCGTTTGGTATAAATAAAAAAATATATTTTTTGGTTCATTTATTGATTTTGCTCAGATGTAGACATTTTAAATACACGATGGAGTCGAGTTCCATGCAAGCTCAATTTAATTTTTTGGTTAATGACCTAATTTATAATTTAATTATCAAATCCTTGGATAATTATATAACTTAAATAATACTATTAAATTATATGTATCAGTTTGTGACTGTTTATATTTTCAAATAAAAATAAATCAAAACCATATTTGATGTATCATAAATAAATATATTACAAAGACATGCGAGAATAATCAACAAAATAAATACAAGAAAATTAAAAAAAAACATTGAGAGCAATACGTCAAGAAAATTGTACAATCTCGAGTGTTTTACGGAAACAAATATAAAAATTAGTATGAACAATAAATTATACTTAGCCCAAATAATGTCAATCGTTTGGGCTAATTATACGCAACATTATTAGAAACATGGTGTTAGAGAGGGTAAATATGAGAATATAGAAGAAAAGTAGAGACATATGTATAATTTTCTATTTACAATTATTTTGTTATATCTGTATCGGATTATAATGATTGTAACTAATTCTCTCAACAGTGACATAATCATTTTCTCTCTCTTAATTTCGTTTGACATAATTTATAAAAAATTGATTCTAAAAGTTTATTTTTTTGTTATTTTTAATTTGTGCATAAATAATCTGTATTTCAGTTCTAAACAGTTAATAATAAGTTGTTACAAATAGGATATTAATATTTTTTTTGCATATTCTCCATCTGTTCTCCTCCATGTCCATGGTTTCTAACATATCAGAGCTCCGTAACTCTGAAAATTACCTATTCTGTTGATTCATTCGCGTATATCTCTGTATCTTCTGCATCCTGATCTCTTGATCTTAAATCGATTGATCAATTCAATCAATTTAACCTAATTTGACGATTGTTCTTCCGTATCCTGATCGTAAATCTCAGATCAAGAATCTCAAATCTCTCTGGACAATTGATAGATAGATTCAATGCCGCAATCATATGCAGCAGTGAGTACTGGTTCTACTCCTTCATTACAACTACCTCCATCAACTATCATCAGCTGGGGCATGTTACAATTTTTCGATCATCAGCTGAGCATAATATAGATCAATGGCTAATGTGTGTTGTGAAATCACCTGGTTAGTTGCTCTGTTGAAAGAATTTGGTTTGCATTCTAGGACACCAGTCAAGTTGCTTTGTGACAACAAGTCTATCTTATACATTGCTTAAAATACAGTTTTTCACGAACTCAAGAAACATATGAGATTGACTGCCATCTTGTACGTGAAAAGTTGCATCGAGGTATTATTTAGACTATGCGTATCTCTGCTTCTCTGATTAATATCAATGAAAAAACCGCCAAAGAGTCTAAATTTATACTTTTGGGTTTCGCTAGTTGGACCAGTGAAAGACCCAGATGGTGTAAGGCTCATATTTACTGCATCTTGTACGTGTTTCACCAATTAGAATCTAGTGAAGGATTGAGATAGCGTAAATGACCTGAAGAGAAATAATATTCGAGAAAACTTAATATTTGTGAAGTAGCTTTAGAATACATACTTATGAGTCTAATTTTGGTGGATCACATGATAAAATCTGTTCATGGGGAATGGACTTATGGATTTATGTTACATCATTGAGACGTTGTAGTGGTTGAATGTATTTAAGATGTTCATCACTTTATGTTTGAGATATTAGTAAATCATTATGCAATATTCTCATAGTTAGTGCATATATAAATAGTTTACATATATTGTTATATTTATATTAAAGAATATGTATAACAGACTGATTCGCTCACTCACACGAGCAATCACATTTGACGCTTTGGATAGTGAGCAATTGACACTTCGGACAGTGATCAATTGGACCTTAGTAGTGAGCAAAGATGAGACATTTTATTTATTGGTGCTTTGAATAGTAAACTATTGACATTTTATATACAACGATCAATTGTTGTTTAGTAGCGATCAAAAATGAAATATTTATATGTCTACTTGGTATGACCAAGATGAGATTAAATAAGTTTAACCGAATATGGAAAGTCCCACTATTCATATTAGCCTAATCTATAGTTGGATGTAAATCTCAAAGTTAGCTCTTCGAAAAGTGAACAATTTGAGAATTCAAGTTAGGCGCTTAGTGAGCGACAAAACTAAGGTGTGTATGGTATGACTATGAGACATACACGATCACAATTGTGAGATTGTCTATCGTGACATCTTAACTGGATAAAAAATTTTAAAATTGACAATTTGTAAAGTTAGTTTGAATTTTTTTGAGTTGGACACTTTAATAGTGACTAGACAAAGGTTTGTATAACATATCTATGAGATATTTGTTGTGGAGAGTTAATGTGAGCTTAACGATCATTTAAGAAGGTGAGAGAATGAATCCTTACTTCCTCACCGTGTGAGTCTTAAAAGGATATATACTAGTTTATCGTGTTCTTAAGTAGCGCTCTTTGTGATTTTTGACTATCTCACAAATATATGAATTAATGATGCTACTTTGATTTTGTTTCCTAAAGTTAGCATAGATAAGACATTAAGGGGCGGTTTTGGAAAAGCAGTTAATTCATGTTTACGTAACATTAGAGCAAAGGGAAAACAACTTGATTCGCCACATGCTCTACACTTATAGCACACAATTATAACACTTTCGATAGCAAAATAATTCTAAGTGTATGATGCAAAGATATAGGCCTAAAGGTGTTAAGTACAACTCTTTGAGAGATTAGAGATACTTAACTAGGTGAAATCGAAGTTGGTCTGGCATACTCTAAGTTTATTAGATTATAGTCTTTATGCAAACTTTGACAAGTTTAGAATAAGAGATCCCATATTATATCTTTTTCAAAAAGGGTAGATGCCTCTATTTTGGCCTTAATGAGTTTGATTTAGAGCTCATGCATTGCTAGTAAACTCAGTTCGCATTATTCGTTAGCTAATGTCAATAGATTCAATGGCAAGAGCAACTATAATACTATGTTGGTTTCAACGTTACCTCGACTATGGGTGAGTGTGAGATGTTGGAAAATGAGTCGGGTTGATCTAACCTGGTGGCACCAATGGAACAAATGATCCAGTTTGATGAATCGTTTAAATTCAATACATTACCAACATTAATGTATAAGTTACAAGTACTTATGTTTGCTGGTATTCTCTCCATTATGTATTGGAGTTATATATCATTAACATGGTCATTATACTCTCTATTAGTGGATGAAATTTATATGTTTCCTCCATTATAGGAGTTGAAGACATGTAATTATATATGAGTTTGCATTTGGTAAAGTTGGTTCCAAGAATATTCTTACATGAAAATATGAAAAGGTTTTGATCTCTCTCTATATGAGAGATTGAGATAGTGATAGTTAGATACGTTCAAATGTTATACCATGTGAATTACAACTAATGCTAATAGGATGGTAGAAATAGCGGCTATGCTCATCACTATCGTGATTGTAGCATAGTTCAACCGTTGATTCGCAATGGAAGCATGGATGAATAGCTAGTGGTGCACACAATCTAATATGGATCTAGATGGAATAAAGATAGAGTGCATATACCATGAATCGGGTAATGTTATTTCGATTAAGTTTTAATTCCGCACGTATTTACATATACACGTTTATTTAACACCGTCATTTCGAAATATAACAATCAGCTTGAACAAATCTTGAATCTGATAGGCAGATCAAGAATAAAAACTCAAGAATCCCTAGTAGGGACGTGGAACAACCTTCACATTAACCGACTCTATTGACTAAGGACAAAGTCGGATGAAAGAAAAAAAATATCGACAGCTGAACTAAAAATTAATTTACATTTCCAAGTATTTAATCATAAATATCCATAGTTATTTAGCACTAAAACCTGTTACTTGTTTTTTACGTTAATTTTCTACTGTCCTAAGGTGAAAAAAATGGTTGGGTGATTTAAATAAACCATGACCAAACATTCAACACATGGTTATTTTGACCATCACGCAATATGTTGAGTACTAAAGTAACTCATATTTCCAGATGTCCAGTGCCACATCCAATCTAGTTGCTCTTTAGCCTCTCAGTTTCCTGAAATACATGTGGTTATTACAAATTACACCATTATATTATCACCATTAAACTAAAATGCACTCTCTTATCAGGAAATGTGGGAAGAAGATTCCAATCTATTGTAACTTCTCATATAGCTGTGTTTGTCGCAGCTTATGTGATAGCAAATTATAACTTATTTAGAAGTTTAATTTAAGCTAATTCGTTTAATAAGATGATATATATGTTTGGCATTTTTTTTTCAAAACAACTTATTTATATAAAAAAAGTAATATTAAAAATAAGTTGAGGGCAACTTTGGTAATTTGGCATGGTTAGTGGTGATAATTTTAGGGTAAAACAAAAATAATTCGACTTGCACTATCGCATATACTAACAAATCTACACAAGCTAATGTGATAAAATATCGTTGGTTATTAATAGAGATAGACCCCATGTTTTATTAATCATCTATAAGTTATATTTTGACAAATCACAAATCATATCATTTTGTGTAAATTTGTCATGTTGCATTTGGTTTCCATTTCTTGATGAAAATAAATAGAACATAATTTTACATTGAAATTGAGTGGTGGTTAGAATGAAATGGTTAACTAGCGCTATAATTTAAGTTAAAAATTAGGTTATGAACGGAATGGATGAAATTCACCTCCTCCAAGATGAGTAAACATTTACTTCTCAATCCCATATCATCTCAATTTTCAACTAAAATTTTAAGACTAACAATACATTTCATTCCAACCACCACTCAATTTCAATATAAAATTTCATTCCATTCATTTTTCTTAAGAAATGAGAACCAAACATAACATTAGTATATTGTTGGTGTCTATAACAATAAATTACTGGAAATATGAAAAGTATGAGAAGTATACTTAGGAAGCCTTTTTTTTTTTTTTTCTTGAAAAATCTTGGCAATTTTGCCAAGAAAAGTGAGCAAGTTTTCTTGCATTTTCTTTTTTTTTCTAGGCTAAAAGAAAGTTACAAACAACGGAAAGAACTATTTTTCGATTCTTTTCTTTTTTCTCCATATTTGAGCTCACAAATGGAGTGTTAATCTCAGTGACTTAAATCCATAACAAAATAAAAATAAAAATTTCAAACCATCTCAGGAAGTGAACATTTGTGGATTGTATTTTTGGCAGCATAGCTCCATCTTCTATCGCATTAATTAAGGAGTCATGAATATAGGACAAAATTTTAGAAAAACATCAAATATATCTCCATAGTCTTCTAGTCAACTCAAATAATTAAGAGTATGATTCCAATTCCCTTTTGTTCAGGAAAGGGTGTTAATTTGATGCATGTGGTGACCTTGTGCCTAAGGAGACTCTCGACTCCAGAAGTCGTGGGTTACATTCGATGTTACCTTTTAAGTAACTCCATTATCTTTTACATCATTCACACCAGAAAGTTAAGCAAACTTAATTCTACTTACATCATGGTCTCATATAATTAATTGTGGAGATAGCAATTGGCCATTTGAAATCTCAACATTAATTTATACTTGATGAAATTACTTAGGTTTTTATTTGATATGTTTGTTATATTTTTCTTTCATCATGCTTAGCTAATCCCATCTAATACT
The DNA here is from genome assembly GCA_032359685.1 of Pittosporum tobira. NCBI lineage: Eukaryota > Viridiplantae > Streptophyta > Magnoliopsida > Apiales > Pittosporaceae > Pittosporum > Pittosporum tobira. Next base: position 10,747 of record JAUMHB010060644.1, read on the forward strand.
ATCATTTATCAACATAAATATATACTCAAGGTATTTGTTATTTAACTATAAATAAGAGATACGCTCATCATTGACCAATCTTAGGAATGATAATTGCCCCATTATTTTCAAAAGTCAATACAAGCTCTAGATGATGTGTACCACGAAGCACAAAAGGTATGATAATCAATAAATGTAAATAAATGTAAATAAAAATGATAAATTATTAGACAATTGTTTTACCAATTTTAGGAGAAGATATTACCCCATCAAATGTACAAGATGATCCAGGGTTTGCATAAAATATTTCGACGTATAGATTGTTAATCATGAGTAGAATTAAATATATTAAAAAAAGTCACCAATTCTCTTTAAACGTAAATGATATATGATCATAACTAACAACAATGTTTTTATCATTTTCACGAGGAGGCAAAACCCTAACAAACACAAAAAAAAAAAAAAAAAAACATTCGAGACATAATTTCCGGAGTGGTTATCACCACTACATCTGTAGAAGTTAGTATTAACCTCACATGATATAGTCTAGCAGGTATAAAAATGTATTTACTATCACGATCACATGTAAGTTTACACTACGTACTAAAATTCTCATCATATTAATACTTTAAAATCTTAAATTAGAATAAAGATCTTGTTTTACCAATTTATGGATCTGAAATCATCCTAACAATTTCATAAATTGATCCTTGTCCTGCATAAGACATTTTAGAAGGTACAAACAATTTACTAGCAATAATTAAATATCATAAATAACAATCAATATAAATATATTATGAAAATCACCTCCATTCTTATATTTTTATGAATGGGACATCCTTTCTTATTCACCATATTTAAATTAAAATTACGATGTTTTTACCAATTTCAAGAGCTAAAGTCATCTCAATAACTTTAGAAGTCGATTCTTGTCCTACATAAGATATTTTAGAAGGTACAAATAGTTTGATCATAATTAAATATTACAAATAACATTCAAAATAAATATATTGTAAAAATCACTTCATTTCTTTTGTCATGATCTTCAGGTCTTTCATTCGGAATTTGATGCAACTATTTCTGTTGAAGTCTCTCTTTCTCTTGATCAACCGAAGCCTGATGAGTTTGCATAGTAAAAAAAACACTATAACCTCTTAATGCAAAAAGGATGCATGTATGTAATAGAATAACACTGTTCCAAAAGGATTGTGCAGTTTTTGTTATTGTTACTGGATGTACAACTTTGTGTTAATTATGTATTGTTCTAGCTATATATATATATATATATATATATCCCTTCCCCTTGGTTTTTTTGTATATAAATTGGGTTGTTTGTTTCAGATTCCTTTTTAACATGTACATATGTATTTGATATCCATAATGCATATGAATCTATGCTTAGTGTTTAATTGATCATTCATGATATATGGCTTTTCGCATTTGGGTGTTGAACTAAATTTTTTAAATTGACTTTTCCCAACTCATTTTGGCTCAAGAATTTTAAAGTAATAAAACTTAGTCCACTCTTGGTATATGAATTAAAAAAATTATTCCAATCGGGAGAATGAACTCAGTGTTTATCTATTTAAATAAGATATTGATTTGAACTCACAAACATAGTGTTAACACTTGAATCTATGATCCCAAAAAAAAAAAAAAAAAAAAAAAAAAACATAAAAACATTTACTAAACAAAAATTGGGCCTACTATATAACAGTGTCACTGGCCGGACACGAAAATCAACAAGCACTCTGTCCAGGCAAGGTAATCTATTTGTTCAATAAAATTAGTCAATTTTCTCAAATTTTTTGTTTCGAAAATGTTTTTAAGTTAAACATTATAGTTTTATAATTATACCACCACTACTAACTAAATTGTTATTTCATTTAAGTTTAAAGATAAGAAAAAATATAATTTTTTAAAAGTTTGTATATTTTCTTTATATTTGTCTAACTAATCAATAAATAATTTTATATCTTCCTCGATAGGAAAATATTAGAAGAGAATTAGACAAAATAGGAATATAGTTTAATTATTTTTTTGGCTTTATTCGTCCATTCTACCCACGTACGTTTCTGTGTCTTCGCCAATTAGGGAGCAAAAAAGCTCAAAAATTTCCCTCCCTTTCCTATTTTGGAACCTGAAGCCTAAAACTTTTATTTCACGATCTCATATCATATCCCAGACTTAATCATAATTAGCTGATGAACCTGTGTACACATATTTTATTATTGGTTTGTTAATACCTTATACAAATATGTGTATTTTAGTCTTAATCATACTTAGATGATGAACCCTGTGTTAAAGCATGGACATATTTTATTATTGGTATGTTAATACCTTATAGAAATATGTGTGGTTTTTTTTTTTTAATTATGTGGGTGGTAATATTTTTCTGTATAGTTATTACACGTATATTTAATTTCTTATCCTTTATTAGGTTGATTTATTATTTTACTCATGTTAGAGATTATTAATTATCATATGAATCTATATATGGTAAGAATATATTTACAATAGTAAAAAGATAGATTGTATTATATTTACATTATTACATATTAGTAAAAAAATTTCTAATTATTCATAGAAGATACAAAAAGAAGAACAGCTGAATTATCCATTCATGCTCTTTTACCATTTTCCGTAAGTACCAAGAATCTAATAAGTAATTAAAAAAATCTTTTCCTCGGTAACCTAAGATTCAGGGCACAAGTCTTTTGGTGGGTCGCAAGAAGTGTACATTTGTGAATTGTATTTTTGGCAGCATAGCTCCGTCTTCTATCCGTAATAATTAGAGTCATAAATATAGGACAAAATTTTGGGAAAACATCACAAATCTGGTGCAATTCTCTCTCATTTCATGAGAGGACTAAGCATATTGAGACTGATTGCCATTTTATTCGTCAGCATATTTTTTGTGGAACAGTTCGCCTTCAATTTGTCTTCACACTTGCACAAACAACTGACATTTTCACTAAACCTCATCCGCCAACTCGTTCCAAACTCAAGCTGTTATTAACTCAATCATCTTGAGTTTGAGGGGATGTTAAAATAATAATAACAAGCCCATGGGCCAATTTATAAAGTCTATTAGGGTTTACTTATTAAGTTTTTATTGTACTATATAAACACATCATGTGTATGCTTATTTAATTAATTCAATAAGAACGTTTTGCTTCCGCTATATCAATCTACAATGACAATATTTCTACATTACAACAATAATAGTATTACATAAATTTTGTTCTATCCCAAGAGTGAAAAAATTGGCAGGATGGACCGTGACCAAGTATTTAACTAGTGGTTATTTTGACTATCACTAATGTTGTGTTTGGTTCACATTCTTTAAAGAAAAATAATGGAATGAAATTTTATAGTGAAATTGAGTGATGATTATAACAAAAATATGTTATTACTCCTAAAATTTTGTTTAAAAATAAAGAGAATGAGAGAATGAGAAGTGAATGCTTATTCATCTTTGAAAAGGTGAATTTCATCTATTCCATTAATTTTCTCATTTTTAACTAAAATTATGTTACTAGCTAATCAATTCATTCCAACCACTACTCATTTTCAATGTAAAATTTCATTCCATTTATTTTAAACAAAAAATGAGAACCAAACGCAATATAAAACTTTACCCCTTTAATAGATATCTTGAGTACTAAAGTAGCACATATTTCTAATATTTTCCTCAATACATGGAGGTGGACCTCATATTTAAGGCCAGGATTTGAGTGGCTTAATTACAGTAAGGAAAGTCGTCATAAGTCTTCCTTTGGTGAGTCTCAAGAAGTGAACATTTGTGGATTGTATTTTTGGCAGCACAGCTCCTTCTTCTATCCGTATTAAAGAGTCATGAATATAAGACAAAATTTTGGGAAAACATTACAAATAATTAAGATTCCGGTTCCAATTCTCTTTCATTCTGGGAAGGGTGTTAATCTGATGCATGTCGTGACCTAAGGAGACTCTCGACTCTAGCTGGAGGTCGTGGGTTACATTCGCC
>JAUMHB010060655.1:0-14734 GCA_032359685.1 Pittosporum tobira
AAAAAAAATAAAAATCAAAGAGTTTGTCTTAAAATAAAATTCAAAAACTTATTTATCAAATAAATAAATAAATTATTGATATACATATACATAATATCAATTGTTTTAACTTATAACTAATTAAATATTAAAAAAAACATAAAATATTACTATAACTTTTTATAATATATCAATAAACAATTGTGTCTAGTCCGGGCAACGTCGGACATTCGAGCTAGTTATTATGAATACTAAAACTAACTCAATGAGTCATGCCAAAAGGTCTTTTTTACCCCCACTGAGTCATGTAGCGAAACAAGAATTTGAAGGACAATTTTGTCCAAAATGTGGCAAAAGTGTAAACTGATAACCTAGACCGACTTATTGAATTTTTAGATGCTTGTACTTATACACAGACACACACACAGAGAGACACACACGGATGGACATATGCATCTCATATACAACTAGCTATACAAGAATAATTTAAGCTCCAAGATTTCAGAAGTTATATATTTAAAACATACATATATGTGTTTCCATAAATTTATGTATATGGAAAGAGAGAAAAATAAAGGATAAGTTAAGAGTTTGAATAGGGTAAGTTAGGACATTTATAAAGCACAAATGGCAAATAACAGTGATTGAAGATAGATGGTTTGATACATAAATGGCTTGATACATGACGCAAAGAAAAAAGAGGCATACTTTTATTAAATGTGAAGGATGGAACTATGAAAGAATATGCTCTTTGAGAGATAACTAAATTATAAAACTTAAAAGGGATGGTTTACATAATTATAATGATAAAGGTATTTTTGGTTTGTTCGGTGAGATCGGTTTCTCATCCTTACCAATGATTTATTCATTAATGTGTTATTATTGCTGAGGTTCCCTCTCAATGTGTGTTTCCACTGCTATGGGGATGTTGAAGGTAACAAGCTTAGATAGCAGAGGCTCATGCAATGTTGGCTCCCCCTGAGTACCAGACGAGGGAGTAATTAAGGAGGAGGGTGCTATAAGCTCAACAACTTCAGCAATAATGTTGGTTATGACTTGATCAACATCAACGTCAAGACCATTTGTAGTAGTATCTCCAGCAATAGAGGACTCATCAGGTCTTGCTCTTTTGTTAGGTTTATTCTCTATTGTGGCAGTAGTTTGGTCAGTAGCAAGGAAATAAGGTATATTGGTCCTATTTTTCTTATTTGGCTCAACTCTTATTCCTCTTGCCGTTAACAACTACAACATCTTCTTCAGTAGTAGGAGGTTGATCGAGAGCAGCAGACTCTTGTTGCTCAACAACAAGCAAGAGATTGGTTGAGGCAGCATGTACATCATCATGTACAACAACAGATGGAACAACATCAATTTCCCTGACAACAAAAGGAAACTTGGGCCTAATGGTTACACTGATTGGGATAATGATTTCCATGAGGACAGGGTTGTTGACTTCTTTTGTTGGTTTGCTAAACTGTACAGTGGGAATAAGGAGCACCTCAATTATCTCTGAGGAGGAAGACGTAGTAACATCTTCTTGAGCAACAACAGACTCATTTGCTATAAGCTCAGGGGTAACAGGATCAGTCTTAGCAGGCTTGGAAGAAGTACCTCTTTTGTAGCATTTAATTATTTAACCTTTATTACCGCAAGTGGAACAGTACTAGTCGAAGGAACGTCAAACGGAGATGGTGTAGAAGATGAGATTCATTTATTCCTCTTAGGAATGATAGTATGTTTGATTATCCACTTATCGACATAGGATATATAAGATGAGCTTCGTTCCTTCTTCTTAAGAATGATAATATGTTTGATTATCCACTTATCGACATGGTTCTAGTCGATAATGGAAGACTTTGGCATAGCAGTTCCTTGATTGTTGGGCAATTTATCTTAAATTTTGTTTTTTAGGATGATTGATAGTATTTTGTGTAACAACTCGAAATTTTCATAACTAATAGCTACTATAAAATAAATCAATTCTTAAAACCAAAGTGTATCATTAGTCCAAAGTACTAATAACCTCCATTACAACGTGGAACTTAAAAAAGTGTCCAAATTTCTTAAGCTCAATCCTCATTATTAAATAAGAAAGTTTAACATAATGAAACACTATACAGGGTGATCTCTCACACTCGTCAAACCCAACGACCTAACTTTGTTTACCTACAAAGGGAAGAAAAATAGAACAAGTGTGAGCCGAAAGCCCAGTACGGTTTCTGTAATAACTAAGAGGAAAATATGCTTGAATCAAAAAAGCTAGCACAGTTTCAAAGACATAATAAATCATGCCTATGATAAAAGCCAAATGAATGAAAGATAAAATGTATTTATAATGGAAGCTCATAATATAATAATATAAATGTATGTTAACAAGTATTTTATATAAAAGGAATAATCTATTTTCAAAGTGCAAGTTCAATAATCAACCAATATAAAATAAATGTTACTATACAAAAGTGATATTCTAATGTCAAATAAATAGTCATATGAGTCGTCCAAAATTCCACCATTAGCATTTATGTGGCTACATAGAATATTAGTGGAGTCCAAAATCCACTTCTATTGATTTTGACTTTTTTTTTTTAGATCAAATCGTTTGAAATCAACTATGTGCAACCCTAATTTAAAATGCATCAACCGTTGAATATTTGGATTATAACCAAAAAAATATCTCATGAATATACAAAAAAGTTAAATAAAAACAATATATTATTATATTCTCTATACATTTTAAAATTCGTGCTAGATAATAACCAAAATGTATTGCAGTATATGCTGGAAAAATAAGGGCATTGGTACACTACAAGGCAAGGATTTCTCGCCCCATGCACAGGATTAATTCCTCATTTTTAATAATATAAAATATCCACTTATTCTCGATAATATAAAGAATAAATAGAATAAATAAAATATTACAATTTTCAAAAGGTAAATTCTAAAATATCTTATTATAGCTAATATATTGTGCCGGTTTGGTTTTCACGTTCAAGGTAATTATAATTTATTTTTAAAAATTAATTATTTTAAAAATAATTTTTTGTATTAATTAATTTCTTATAAATTAAATATAATATTATTATTAATTTATTTTAAAAAATTAATTAATAATTTTTTTAAATAAAAAAATTAATTAATAAAAAAATTATAATTTATTTTAAAATAACCTGCGTCATAACCATTGAAATAATTCCAAAATATTCTCTGGCTAATTAGTATTTCTAATCTTTCTGGCAGCATATCATCTCATGTAACATAGCATTTCCATAAAGGAGGGTGTTTTCATATAATAGTCCTACATCACAAAGCTGTAGGCGGCTGCTTATTGATTAGGTCGAACCATTTTCGTCGTTCATCATCGGCTGAAAGCTCTTCATTTTCGCTCTCTACACCATGGGAGGCGAAGCTCTAGCAGATGACTCCTGGTCGATTGGACGGATCGAGCAAATGGAAAGACAAATGGGCCTCGATAATGGGAGGTATAGGTTCTGGCTAGACGTAGCTCAAAACTTGGAGAAGAAAGGTACTGTTCTTTCCTGAAACGGCTTCGTTTTGATACTTATTCTCAACTATTTATGTTCGCCAAGCGATAGTTTGGGGTTCTCTTCTTCGGATTCTGGGTTTAGGGTTTATGTGATTTGTTTATACATTTGGTAGTTTGAATTTTGTATGCCTTTATTGTTTTTCATTTGTATGAATGCTGTTATTGTACTTGGTTTTGTTTTCCATTTATTTTTGGGCAGTGCTTTTGATTTAATTTAATAATTTGTGCAATTATCATTTGAGAATCAGGGGTTATCTGATCTTTTTGACAAAAGGAATTTGAATGATTTCAAATGCCCTAGGATCTCCTCTGTTGCATTAGTTCACCTGGCGATTTTTATTACACCATTTGTGTACACTGTATAAGCATATGGTAGGGGTAAAGATTCTAAATTATATATGACAAAACTAACAAAAGAAAAACAATCTCTTCAAGGACGGTACAGCTGGAAAGGCTTCATTAAATCAATGCGATGTGGGACCAATTCTGACTAGGCACACAACCAGATTGAGGCAGTTGGGGACCCCCTAGTGACTATTCTTGGTCTAGAAGGAATTTTAGAACACTAAAAGAAAATTACATTATCTTTCATTTTTAGTGCCTGAGTCCTCCTTCTGAAACTAGATTAAATTATGACTTGACAAAACAACCTGCACTTATGCCCTGTTTGGCACAGCTTATTGGAAACAGCTTATAGTAGCTATTAAAAAAAAGGCACCCATTGACTAGTTTTTTCAAATAAACTGAAAATACTGTTGCTTTTTTATAATTGGCTAAAACAAACACTTTTAAGACAATTTATTTTTGAAAATAAGCTATAAACTGTTGCAGTAAACTGTGGGGACTGGGGCCTTAGTAATACTGTTGTTACTTAAATTGAGGTGAGATGTTGGGAAGTTGACACTTCATAAAATGCTTGGAATTTGGAGAGGATTTTTATTTTGGATAGAGGGAGTAAATAGATCCAATTTGAGTTCAGGCCATGAGCTGGACTTGTTTTTTTTATTTATAAGTACACTTAGTTTAAACTTATAATGAATGTAATTATTTAGAATGTTTAGGAAAATTTATGAATTTATACTGATACACATTTACTTGTTCTGAACTCTGCAGAGATGTCCACCGAATTTGTGTCGCCCTTGGTTGATTTAATCTTCAAAACATTTTGTACTTACGATGAAAGAAGATCAAGGAAAGCTGTGGATAATGTGATTATAAAAGCACTAAAGGAGGTTACATTTATGAAAAGTTTTGCAGCAACCCTCGTACAGGTTATGGAAAAGCAATGGAAATTTCAATCACATGTGGGATGCAACAGGCTAATCCAGTGGTCCTCTGTTCTCTTAAGTAGGAGCCAGTTTGCTTCAATGTCAAAGAATGCATTTAGCAGATTAGCTGGGGCCCAGGCTTACATACTTCACATTGTTAAGTTGCAAGGATCTTTCCGTGAGCTAAGGGCTTGCAAGAAAACAATTTTTCATTTGTTCAAACAGGTAGTTCATCTGTAATATTCCTAATTATTTCTAGTTAACGACTATCCCATTTACGTTGTATCTTAATTTACTTTTTTACATTTCAGTCACCGCACATCTACAAAATATACATTGAGGAACTAAAAGATGCAAGGATACCGTATAAAGATTGTCCTGAACTGCTGTGGTTTATACTCGAATATTCTAGTTTGGATTCTTCTCTGTTTGACCAGTGGAAGGTAAAAACCATCTCTTACTGTTGTTCAAATTGTGTATATAAATGATAAATGCCCAGTTTTGATTGTTTTAGTCAAAATTATTTTTTTGAAGGTAAAAGTTAAGCATATATAGATACATTTTTTTTTAAATTGACAATAATTTGAATTTGTAGTAAATTGTATGTAGTTTTTAATGGTCATATTCACTGCACTTATAGTTGTGAAAACAGATTACGAAAATTAATTCTAAAAATGGTCAATTTAACTAAAAACAGTCAAATGGTGCAGTTAATTTGGGACAGAGGGTGTACTTGTTACTCACTTGGTCCTACAATTGAAATCTCCTATTCAGAAGTTTATTGCCTTAGTAAGCATTTTTAATTTCCAATTTCACCCTCCAGAGATATACTAAGGTTGCTGCTTTGCATTTTACAGCCCATATTTCTCGACATGTATGTTAAAGCAGTTCTGAATGCAAAGGAAAAGCCAGCAGACGGCCTTAGTGAAGCATTTCGCCCACTATTTTCTCAATTGGTGCATGAAGAATTTAAGAGTATTGTGGTCCCATCATCCGTCAAAATGTTAAAACGGAATCCTGAGCTGCTTGTGGAATCGGTTGAAGTTCTTTTAAAGTCTGTGAACCTTGACTTGAGCAAGTATGCAGTCGAAATTCTTTCGGTGGTATTACCACAGGCCCGGCATGCAGATGAAGCAAGAAGGCTTGTGGCCTTGTCTATACTGAAGTGTTTGTGCCAAAAATCTAGTAATCCAGATGCCATAGAAGCAATGTTTAGTGCCGTCAAATCTGTAATTGGAGGTCTGTAATTTTTACTCGTATAAAATTATAATGCAGTAAGCTTATGTGAATTTACGTACTAGAATGAGGTTTTATTAGGTTCCGAAGGACGGCTTGCTTTTCCATACCAGAGAGTTGGCCTGTTGAACGCACTGCAAGAATTGTCTAACGCTCCCGAAGGAAAATATCTCAACAGCCTCTCACCAATTATCTGTGGCTTTCTTCTATCCTGTTACAAGGATGATGGTGGGTTTTACCTGTTTACTTCTTTATGTTCACTTGTATTCACCGAGTAGCTGACTGGGTTTACTGATTTTGTTGATTGTTTGTTTTACAGGAAATGAAGAAGTAAAGCTTGCAAGCTTGTCTGCTTTAGCTTCCTGGGTGGCAAAATCTGCAGATGCCATTCAACCAGATCTACTTTCTCTTTTTGCTTCTGGGCTTAAAGAGAAAGAGGCTCTAAGAAGGGCCCATCTTCGTTCAATACTGCTTATGAGCAAAAAAACTGATGCACTTATACGGGTTAGGCGATTGATTTCATTCTCTTGTCAGTTGTATATTTTAAATAATTCTTATAAGGACTTATAGCTAATTTCTTGAATTAATGACTTCAGTTATCCCCCTTGGTGGGACCTCTTGTTCTCCTGGTAAAGACTGGCTTTGCCAAAGCGGTCCAACGGTTGGATGGCATCTATGCTTTACTTATTGTTGCCAAAGTTGCTGCTGTTGATGTCAAAGCAGGTATCCTTTAAACGGTGGACTTCAATATTTATTCAGTACTAGAGTTTGGATTTTTTTTTACACAATCAAGTCGTACATTCTTTTTTTTTAATTTTTATACATGTGCCATTTATCTTGAAGGGTTTTTATTTAATTCTAAGTTTCTAACTTTTTTTATCTTTGTTTCCATAGAGGAGACTGTAGCGAAAGAGAGAGTTTGGTCTTTGATATCTCAAAATGAACCTTCGCTTGTGCCAATTTCTTTGGTAAGTTAATTTCTATTCCAGCAAATATCTATCAACCTACTATCTATTAGACTATTATTGAAGTTGGGTGTATATAAGAAAAGAATCTATATGTATATCTATACCTATATATATCTTGCCTACAGTATAAGATTTCCAAGTCTTAAATCTGTCCTGTTCTTATGCAGGCTTCAAAGCTATCAGTTGAAGACAGTCTAGCATGTCTTGACCTTCTAGATGTTCTGTTGGTAGATCATCCTCACAGGTTTTCCTTTGTTTATTTTATCATTTGTCATTTTATTACTTTAGTTTTAGATACTGTTATTTATTTACTCCAACAAATGCAACGTTTGTGTAGAACTGTCTTGCTAAATGTAAAAATGTCGTATATGTTGCAGGGTGTTGGATACTCTTCCCCTTAAATCACTTTCTCAGGTGAATCACCATCCAACACTGTTAGTTTTTAAGCTTCATACCAAATTATGTCACTAATTGATGTATTTATGGTTTTGCAGCTTGTACTTTTTTTCCTATGTCATACATCTTGGGACATCCGTAAAGTATCTCAGAGTTCTATCAAGCGTGTCCTTGCTGCTGCTCCTCAACTGTCTGAACCTCTTTTACTTGAATATTCAAATTATCTGTCCGTTGTTGTTGAAAAAGTTGCTCTCATAAATACAAGGTATAGAATCTTAATCAGATTACTGTTGATATATATTGTTAATTCAAAAGTGTTTCGGATTTTTTTTTTTTTTACTTTTCCATACTCCCTTGTATTTCTTGGTTGATTGATTGATTTACTATATGGGGTCCACAGTGAGATACAGACTGCGTCGGATTCTCAAGTTCCTTTCGTTCCATCTGTGGAGGTTTTGGTGAAGGCTTTACTTGTGATATCACCAGCAGTGCTGGCTGCAACTCCTAGTGCGTGCTTACGAATTATGTTCTGCTCTCATCATCCATGTCTTGTTGGTACCTCAAAGAAGAATGCAGTGTGGAAGGTAATTCTTCCATTAATTATAGTGCAAATTGTAAAAGTGTTCTCTATCTTTTGTTGGTGATATTGTGTTGAATCAGTGTTTTTACACGTGCGTGCGCGTGCGTATATGGGTCCGGATCCAGGGCTTGACCTGGCTATGATACTGTAGCCAGCCAGTTCATCTACACCGTTTAGAATTCAATCCAACGGCTTAGTTTTCATTAGGGTGATTACGGTCTGCCAAAAATAATGGTGGACGGATTACTAAAATACTGTTTACGTACTTCTCAATCATTCTGTCATTTTTATTGGGGGATGTCCACCAATAATAATGGTGGACGGAGTGTTGATATCTAGAAAGTTGTGTGGTAAATGTAGTAAAAGTTGTACTAGCTTAGTACTGATATGCAGAGAAAAAAGTCTGGCGAACAGGGACGTCAAAGTGAGTTAATTATCCCTGCCCACAAGCTTAGTCAGCAGTACCTAGAGGCGTGAATGTTTAAAAGACTCATTTTTTTATGTAGTCACATCAGGATGTCTCCAGAATATTTATGTCAAGTATTATAATGCTTTTCTTGTGGATTCTGAATTGGTTGTTCTGGTTTGCTTTTGAGATATTTGTTTTTCTATTAATAAATCTAGCTTTGGTGGTTGAAATTGTCAGCTAATAGTACTGACATGAAGGTGCTTATTCCGATAAAAGCATGCAGGTAATCAATTAGAGGTAGTGAGAAATTTCTGTATAACAAGTCACCGTCCGCCATTAATAGGGATGGAATGATCGAGAATAACCTAAAGGGCACAATGGTCGTTATTTATCTGCCGATATTTTTGGCGGACCTTAATCTACTAATGAAACAAAGCCATTGGAATAGATTTTAAACGGTGGTGATAAACTGGCTGACTACAGTATCGTGGCCAGGTCAAGCCCTGGCTCCGGACCCTATATGTATAATGCGCACACACACACACACACACACACACATCTGTTTAGATTTCCTAATATAATAAACTTTTGGTTTTTTAAACTTTTCTCTTATAATTCCATTTTCTTTTTAGAGATGATGATTCCATGGGCTTTGAAAAGATTAAAAACAATAAAAAGATGATTTATGTGTTCTTTATAAGTTTTTGAAAAAACTAATAAATCATCAATATAACAAATAACAAATTGTAAGGTAAAAAGATTTCGTCCATCCTTCTTTGATAAAGAGATGGGGCATTTTTTAATCCAAAAGGCATTACAAGCCATTCATAGTGTCCTAATGGAGTTGTAAAAGCAGTCCATTCAATAGATTCTTCTGCCATTTTAAACTGATGAAAACCAGTTTTACAGTCAAATTTACTGTAATAAATAGCATTTTGAATATGATTAATTAAACAATCTTTATCAAGAATATTGTAAGTATCTTCAAAAGTATTATCATTTAATCTTTTATAATTGATAACCATTCTAGACTTTCCGTGAACAATTTCACTATGTTTTCGTACAATAAATGCGGCAGATCTATGCCTAGAAGTGGATTTTCTAATATAATTTTCTTTCAATAGCTCTCGTATGTGTAAATTATGTATATGTATGTATGTATGTATGTATGTATATAGTTTGTATCCAGACCAATAACTAAATATTGTTTGAAGTAATTGAGACAGTTACTTATTCAATTGGAATATAACAATTAATCATTGTGGCATCTTTTTTGTTTTTACTATCATTTTTTTCTAAAAATAAAAGTTTATAGTATGTCAGTTAGTTGTAGATGATCATGCTTGCGTTCTTTCTTATCTCATATGTAAGTTTCGCTGCCCATGAAAGGGCAACAAAAGAGTTTAAATCTTCTTAACTATTTTCTTGAATACTGGATTTAATATTTCTTTGGCTGTTGTTTTCTCTCCTCCCTTCTGCAGAGGCTGCAGAAGTGTTTGCAAGCTCTTGGTTTTGACGTCATTGGCCTTATCATGGCCGATTTGGGTAATATGTGCAAGGTAAATTTAACCTTATTCAAGCATTTTCTGAAGAAAATTCTTTAGGTTTTTGTTATTCATTCTGGATCGTAGATGATTACTGATCTATTGAGGATGCAAAAATAAAAATAAATAAAATACAAGTACATGGTTTTATTCATTATTTTGCAGGGTTTGCTAGGACCGATTGGATTAACGAGTGCCAATCATCTTGAGCAAGAAGCGGCAATACGTTCTCTGTCAACTTTGATGTCTATAACACCTAGTGAAACCTACATGGAGTTTGAAAAGGTTTATTGCATATTATTATAGTTTTGACAAGCTTTGTTAAGTAGTCATCAGTAAGATCATTTATAGATAATGCTCACTGAAATAATTTTTATTTCTTTTATATTTCCCGCTTACAGCACTTGAAAAGTCTTCCAGGCCGTTATGAGCATGATAAGCTTTCAGAAAATGACATTCAGGTGAGAGTTAGTATAGCTAATGTACTCTATTTGCTTATATTTTTGTTATTGTTATTTGTAAGTACTTGGTTGAATTAATTGTTATCATTAAATGGTATATTTAAATTAATTAGAAATAGTTGGTTTATTCTTGTGTGATTTGTTTTTTTGGGTATGTTGATTGATTGCTTGTAATCATTTTTTTTGCTCCTTTATTGTTCAGATTTATCTTACTCCTGAAGGGATGCTGTCTAGTGAGCAAGGTGTTTATATTGCTGAGTCTGTTACTACTAGCAACCAAAAACAAGCAAAAGGCCGTTTCCGGGTCTATGAAAACAATGACAACACGGTGATTATGATTACCTAATTTAATTATTTCTGAGATGATATTTAATCCACCATAGTTATAAGATGTATGTCTTCGCTGACAGGACAATGGCGGCTCCAATAATTCAGTTAAACAAGGTCCCGTAAATTCAGGGAAAAAGGATGCTGGGAAATCAACAAAAAAGTCTGGTATGTCTCTGTTGCTTAATTTTATTTTCGATCATGATACCCAGTATTATTACTTAACTGATTAATTTATTTTAATTCATGATCCATTTAGTGAAGGGAAAGACTGCGAAGGAAGAGGCACGTGAATTGCAGCTTAGAGAGGAAGCATGTGTCCGCGAGAGGGTCATATCTATTCAAAAGAATCTATCTTTGATGCTTAGGGCTCTTGGGGAGATTGCCATTGCTAATCCTGTTTTCGCACACAGTCAACTAGGTTCCCTGGTTGGTCATTACTATTATCTATATTTTTCAAATGCATACAATGTTTCCTTTCTTAAATATAGACATGTGTACCTCATTGGATCGTACTTGCATGGATATATCAATTGATTATTTTTGTTCCTGGTGATTATTATTTATCCTTTTGTTGCTAAATATTAAAACTTTGTTAAATACCAGGTTAAGTTTGTTAGCCCGTTTCTACGATCACCCATAGTTGGTGACGCGGCTTACGAGACAATGATTATGCTTGCAAAATGTACTGCCGCTCCTCTCTGTAATTGGGCGCTCGACCTTGCTACTGCGTTACGGCTTATATTGACCGAGGAAGGTCAACTTTTGTGTAATCTAATTCCATCTGTTGGTACGGGAGAGCCAAATGGAAGACCATCTCTCGGGCTTTTCGAGCGAATAATAAGCGGATTATCAGTTTCTTGTAAAACAGGACCTCTTCCCGTGGATTCTTTTACTTTTATTTTTCCGGTAAATTCTTCTGCTTGTGATTTTTAATTGTTTGGATTGACCTTTTTTTATGCTACTACCAAAATAATTTTCTCACTAATAATTTTTTGTTGGCACAGATATTGGAGAGGATTCTCTTTTCTTCAAAGAAGACTGGTCTTCATGATGATGTTCTTCAAATACTTTTCTTACATATGGACCCCATATTACCTTTACCTAGGCTTCGGATGATATCAGTTACGTGTCCAATTAAGAGCCTCACACACTATTTTGTTTTTGAGCATTAGTTACTCGTCATGGTTACACATGCCGTATTTTCTTCTGCAGGTTCTTTATCATGTTCTTGGTGTTGTCCCTGCTTACCAAGCTTCTATTGGGCCAGCATTGAATGAATTGTGCCTGGGCCTACAGCCTGACGAAGTGGCACCGGTATGTGTTACTTTTTGCTTTAGTTGCATGCCCAGCCTTTTGGGTTATCCGCATATCTAATTACATTCTAACTTTTTCACACAGGCTCTTTCTGGGGTTTATGCTAAAGACGTCTATGTACGGACGGCTTGCCTGAATGCCGTAAAATGTATTCCCGCTGTCACAAACCGTTCTCTTCCTCACAATGTTGAGGTTGCGACCAGCATTTGGATTGCTCTACATGATCAAGAAAAGGTGTTGCATGTATATTAGTATTTTTTAATCTTCAGCCAGTAAATTATTCCTGTAAAATATATTGCAACCCGAGCTATTAGTGAATCAAATCCAATTGTTAACCTGATTTCTCGGTTGTTCAGTCTGTTGCAGAGGTGGCAGAGGATATATGGGATCGTTACAACTATGAGTTTGGGACAGATTACTCTGGTCTATTTAAAGCACTTTCACATGGTAACTACAATATTCGGGTATCTGCTGCAGAGGCGTTGGCTGCTGCTTTAGATGAGAACCCTGATACCATACAGGTGAGCATGAATAATTTTTTAATAATTTTTTCTTAAAAAATATTTTTTATTACTAATTTGAAGCTTTGCAACGAGTCATTTGTAAGATTTGCTTACTAAATTGGGAATTTTTAGGAATGTCTTTCGGCGTTGTTTTCCTTATATATTCGAGATGTTGGATTTGGTGAGGACAACGTTGATTCTGGTTGGCTAGGCAGACAAGGGATAGCATTGGCTTTACATTCTGCGGCTGATGTACTTAGAACGAAAGATCTTCCTGTTGTCATGACCTTCCTAATATCCCGAGCACTGGTAACTAGTTATTCTTTTTCTATTTGTAAAATAAGTGTAAAATTATTTTTCTAGCAGAAGAGTTACTTTGGTTTGTAGCCTTGCTTGATGATAGTGTTCAGCTTTATTTGGATTTGCTAATTTGTGGCTGCCGTTCAATTGCAGGCTGATAGGAATGCAGATGTTAGAGGAAGAATGATTAATGCTGGGATAATGATTATTGACAAGCATGGAAAAGACAATGTCTCCTTGTTATTTCCAATTTTTGAGAATTATCTAAACAAAAAGGTTAGAAACCCTACTAAGATACAATTATTCGACTAAAATGTATCAGTGCAAGTTCTGGATGTTTCGTTGAACAGTCGGTGACAGTTATTTTAAGTACTTTTATAATTTATATTCTTTATTTAGGCATCAGATGAAGAGCAATATGATTTGGTGCGTGAGGGTGTTGTTATCTTCACTGGAGCTTTGGCTAAACATTTGGCCAAGGTACATTCTTCTTGTCATATATATTAGTCAGTTAAAGATAATTATTAGACTTGTACTAGCCGAAATTAGCATTTACATGACTTGTCCCAAAAAAAAAGAAAAAAAAAAGAGTAAATTTAAATTTACATGTATATACTGGAACAGGATGATCCGAAGGTGCATGCTGTTGTAGAAAAATTGTTGGATGTGATAAACACTCCATCTGAAGCTGTTCAACGAGCAGTCTCAGCATGCCTATCTCCACTCATGCAATCAAAGCAGGCATGTTTATATTTATATATATAATTGTATAACTAGAGATTTATTTCAAGTTTATGCATTCACAGTTCACTAATGCTAAAGGTGGACATTTTCTTCAGTTATTTGTTTATTTATTTATTATTGTGCGCATCAGGAAGATGCACCAGTGCTTGTCTCTAGGCTTTTGGATCAGCTGATGAAGAGTGAGAAATATGGGGAACGCCGTGGAGCAGCATTTGGACTCGCTGGGTTGGTCAAGGGATTTGGAATTTCATGTTTGAAGAAGTATGGCATAGCCACTGCATTACGTGAAGGTCTTGCTGACAGGTAATTTCTCAACAACTTTCTTAGTGCTGCTGTTATCAACACCATCCATCCCAATATAACTGTCCTAGTTTCTATTTTGTTTTTGTCCCTATTAAAATGTCCTATTTCCCTTTTCATTTCCTGACATTGTTTTTTAGCTTTCTAACTGAAGTCACCTGTATCTGTTAATGTTGATTATAGGAATTCAGCTAAATGCCGTGAAGGGGCTTTACTGGCATTTGAGTGCCTCTGTGAGAAGCTTGGACGAGTGTTTGAACCGTATATATACTTTTACCTTATCTATAAAATTTGCTTTTTTCATATAAATCAAAACGTTAATTATCTTGTTATTTTGTCAGATATGTGATTCAAATGCTGCCACTGCTTTTGGTTTCCTTTTCTGATCAAGTTATAGCTGTTCGAGAGGCTGCGGAATGTGCTGCTCGTGCAATGATGTCTCAGCTTAGTGCTCAGGGTGTCAAGCTTGTCCTTCCATCCCTTCTGAAGGTTGTTTCCTTTTCTCTTTTCTGATTTAATAGTAACCACAATTATTTGTTAGTATTTCCTCCTTGATGTGCATGTGGATTATTTTAACCCCAATTAAGGTCATCATATATTTAGGAAAATCCATGGTAGGATGCACAAGTGTAAAGTCAACTCTTCATCCTTGCGAGTGCTTCTGCGTAGTCTAAAAAAGTATATCTTAATTGCAAAATTTGCTCAGGGTCTTGAAGATAAAGCTTGGCGGACAAAACAAAGTAGTGTTCAGCTTCTTGGTGCTATGGCTTACTGTGCTCCACAGCAGCTGTCTCAATGCCTCCCCAAGATTGTCCCTAAGTTGACAGAGGTATATCTTAAAATTAAAGTATTAAACAT
>JAUMHB010060666.1:0-14729 GCA_032359685.1 Pittosporum tobira
TTCCGCACGGGAATAAATATTGCCTAACTTTAACGTTGACATTCTTTTTGTCGGAAACCAAATAATTTTATTTAATAATTCAAAATATTAAAAATACTGGGTTCTTACATTTTTCATGTATTGTTAAATTGATGAACTATTATTCAAGAAATTATATTTAATTTCATGAAGATTATTATTAGTTTGTGAGCTATCATAGTTATTATGAGTATACAATATGTAAGAAAAATATGCAGGTAAATTCTAGTGTTATAATTACTTGATTCTCTTTCTTTTTCCATGATTCGCCAAGCAAAGTCTCATAAAATTTATATCTCAAAACTAGTGTGAGTGGAATGATCTGAAACTAGTGTGAGTGGAATGATACCATAACATCTCTATATAACATGATACACATATTGTACTGAATATTCATTCAATTCAAATGGGTCATAAGAAAATTATAAGGGTAACCGGCTAACTTTGGCCCTCTTTGCCCAGGTTTATAAAAAATTATTCCAAAAAATAACATTTTCTCAATTTTTTTATCTATGCATAAAGGCTTGTACCTCATTTATAACTTTTTAAAAAGTTCATTATACAAAATTATCCCAAACAATCTGAACAACTTATTTCTAATTGAATAAGTTATAATCAACTAAAATAATTGCTTCTAAACAAAACCTTTTTATACTAAAGTAATTAGCCCGTCTAACTTTGTATACTAAAATAATCTTTGCATGCTATTTTTCTCTATGAAAAAATATTTTTTTGATGTCCTTCTTTAACTGTAGTTCATTAAAAATAATTAAAATATTTTTTTATTTTATTTATAATTATTATTTTCTTTTCTTTTCTTCGAACTTGAATTATTCTTATCTTATCTTTTCTTTGAACTTGAACTTGAACTTTTTTTTTCCTTAAATAATACATTTAGTATTGTTTTATGTATAATAGGTGTGGGAATAGATATAAAGGTGTAAACAAATCGAATCGAGTGGAATATTGACGTGTTCAGATTCTACTCATATATCAATATTCCACTCGTATAATTTATCAAATTTAAAATAATATTTGTGTATATTTTGGTTAAATATCGAATTATGACTGAATACGAATCGAGTTCGAATAATTTGAAATTTTCGAATAAATGTCATCGAATATTAATATAAAAAAATAACTTAATAAAATTTGAATAATTAATTAAACTTTAAAATATATTTATATTTTACTCGTTACTATTTCAAATTAAATTTGAATCAAACTTTTAATCAATCCATCACAAATTGTTGAATTCTACTTAGGATTAAATGAGTGTGCACATAACATTACTCGGGAGAAAAAAATGTAAAAACCCAACTCTCGACAACACGCACTACACTAACGGTTTATTTGGCTCATTGCATGTCTAGAGTCTAGCGAGTATTTGGGGTGCGGTATCCGAAACAGAAACCGTAGGGGTAGGTGTCGTGGTCCCAAACCGCAAGGGTATGGGGCAAATTCCTGGGTGTCCTACAACCGTGTCGCCATACGTGAGATGCTGAACTCGATCTGATTGAAAGTTTGTGAGATTTACTCGAATTACATATTACAATTGTAGGAATAAAATTATAGGAGTGCGAGAAGAAGAGACGGAAGTGATTTTTTGAGTTATTTAGTGGAGAATCTGCTAAAAGACGACGGAGAAGTGAGAAGGAAACAGAAAGAGAATTTGGAGAAAGTAATTGATTGATGAAGGGCGGGGTGGGGGTGGGGGTTTCTGCTGCTGTTCCAGGAAAGAGGCGATGGAGAGGGCTTGTGATTGCGGTGCTGGGCCTAGTTTTCCTTTCAATGCTCGTACCCCTTGTATTCTTGCTTGGCCTCCATAATGGCTTTCACTCCGCTCCGGGTATAATGCTCCATCATTCTTGCTACTTACTCAATCTATTACTATCTAGTATATGTTTGTTTTTATCTCTTATGCTTCTTGTTGTGCTAGATCTATCTATATGTATTCCTACTATGCCAATTAGGTCACTCATTCCTCCTTATTCTCTTATATGATTGAGGTTTGAATTGAGATTAAAGAATTAAAATTTTAAATAAAAATATAATGTATACGATATATTTGATGCCAATCACTGAACAAGTATTGTGGGCTTTCCTATTCCGGATTAATCATATGTCAGGCCTCAATTGCTAGAATTTTCCATATTTCTCCAATTTAAGCGGGCTTCCCAATTTGTGATGCTCAATTGCATGTCCATTATGTCCTTATCAGATAAATTCCAACTCGGTCCTTTCTCACTTTTTCAATTTGTTTTTTTCTGCAGGATATGATACTGACCAGCAAACTTCTACTTCAGTAAGGGTTCATAGGCATTCTATTCTTGAATTTACTGTCAATATCACAGGGTAGTTTCCCGTCTCCACTGTTGCACTAGTATCTTATCATTTTCCTTTTCCACTGTGATTCAGAAACGTCTTAGAGTTTACGATCAGCATGACAGTGTCAACACCAAGAATTTCTCAAAGGTAATGTTATCTTTTTTTCTTTCACAATTAGCAACTTTTACTTTGTTGCCTGAACAATTCAAGTGGACAGTAGACTATTCTTGTCTCCCAGTTTACATTTAAGAAAAATATTTTTTTCCCTACATAAGTTTCTATTTATATTGATTGTTGAGATAATATCCGGTTTTGTATACATCATTAATGTGTTGTTCATTTATCTAGCAGGATCAATCAACACATGTAGATGAACCTATAAGAAGATTGGAGCCATCTCATCCAAAGGTTCATTGCATTCTGCTTTGATGGTTAAGACTCACCTTCTTGCACTGTTAGCTAATTGAGAGTAGTGTCACAATGTGTTCTATCCTTATTTTTTTGTGGGATAAACAACACATGATGCTTAGTTGCCTAATTTTAATATGCCCTGTGAAACTAAGGTGGAAGGTGCACACCTTGAAGACTTGACCACTTAGGTTTGATTTTGTTCAGAAAGGCATTGGACCCTTACCTTGTACATATTCAGAAAAGGTGTTGGACATTTACCTTTTGATTCAAATTCTGACTAGTATGGAAGTGAAAACATTTGTGCATGCGTGTTTCCATAGATATTTAGATGCATGCAATATAGAAATTTTCTAAAAAGGTACGTACCTTACATGTTTTATATATTACCGGACTTATTTTGTATACGAGTATATTGGTGGACAGTTTTACTTAGTACAAGTAACTGGGACATCCTTTTGTAATTATTGTCAACTAAACCATAACAATGTGTCTCCATAGGTCGCCATTGCTACCTGGAACGCGGTACTATATAGGCTAAAACCCAGGATCCTAGGGGTCGCTTTCTATGGATGCTTATTGTTAGGAACTCTCATATAATCTTAATGAAATAAAGCTAAATTTCACTGAAATTTTTTAGTTCGTCAGCAAGTTGATTGTTTACTAAATAATCTAGTTCTAAGATGATGTTTGAGCTTTGTAAACAAAGTCAGAATATTGATATTTGTGCAATTAGAGGTAGAAAACGAAGAATGTTCTGATCAATGTTACCTGATTCGCGGTACACTAAAGTACCGGTATGCGATTCGTCAGGGTAGACTTAGTAGCTATACTATTTGGCTCATCTATATTCTAGTGTTTTTTACCATGCCCATAGTCTTTTATATTTATGTAAAACCATAATATTTGTCAATAAACATGTATATATACTTTGATTGATAATTTAGTAGCTCTAATAATACAACTAATATTGCTTTAATTACCTCTAAGCACACTTATTTATAGTATATAAATGGGTTCGCTCAATATTGAGAACCGGTACGCGAATCCACCACGAATCAGTTCTTGAGAATTGATTCGCAGTTCGCTTGATGACCTAGAGAATCCGGTAACCTTGGTTCTAATTGCTAAATTTAAAGTATTGTCACGTAGAAGTGCCATGTTTTCAAAGGAAGTACCAATGTGTGGTTCGCTAAGTAAATAAGAGTATCGGGTAACTTCATTCTCAATTTAGCTAGGGTTACTTATGCACATGTTGTTTCATGGTTGCCTAATATTTGGCCCCATACCATTTGCAGGCCTCACTATTGTCTTATGAGACTTTCCCTTTAACTTTGCAGGGATTTTATGACACACATACCCCTGATGTTCTACATCACTTCATCCCCCTGCTCTAATCCTGCGACTTACATCCTCATCAACATCTCCCTCTTATGCAAATATTGATCCAAAGTATTAAAATATTCTTGGGCATCTCTTGTCCTAATATATTTCCTCATCTTTTTACATAAGGAGCGAAATATTGATGAGGATGTGAACTGCAGGATTAGAATGTGATAGATGAAGTGACGGAGTGGATCTGGATTGTGTGATATAAAAAAACTGACGAAGTTGAAGGGAAAAATTTACATCGTTCCGGTAAGACCAGCCCTATATGGAGCTCAGTGTTGGGCAACCAAGAAGCAACATGAGAATGTTAAGGCGGATGTGTAGTCATACAAGGTTAGACAAAATAAATGAGGAGACTTGGAAGAAGCTTGGGTTAGCACCGACTCAGGAAAAGATGGGAGAACATTGGTTGAGGTAGTTAGGGCGTATTCAGCATCAGACTATAGATATATCAGTGAGGAGAAATAGTGGATGAGAAGAAAATGTTTGCAAGGAAGAGGTAGGCTGAGGACTGTATAGGTCGCAGTGTTGAATAGAGATTTAAAGCTATGAAATATAAAGGCGGACATGGCCTTAGTTAGGAGTATGTGGAGGAAGCTAATACATGCAGTAGAGGCCTACTAGGGTGTGGCACTTTATATTACACATTACTATTTGGAAAAAAGGGGTGTGAGCACATGCTCACATGGTTGCATGAGCATGAGTGCTTTAAGAGATATACCCCCAGCAAATTGATAGTAAAAGGTACATTGCTTAAAACACTCTTGCTTACGCAATTGCGTGAGCATTTACTCACCTCCCGTGCCCTCTTACTATTCCTTAGTTTATTTATTTCACTTTCACCCATCTGTATAGAATTTATATTTTCCATGCAAGAAAAATTATGTATATAGAACAGCTATATGTGATAGGTCTATAACTACATATGACATATATATTATATAGTTGTGGAATATATTAAGAGGAGTGATTATTAGGCTTTAACCTTAAGCTTAATTTTGAGAAGGTTAATGATAGGGTGAATCGGTCTTTCCTTGTTAAGGTTACGGAGAGAAAAGGATTTACTGTCAGATGAACGAGGTATGTGTGTAGTTGTCATAGTTACATAGTTTCCCTATTATTGTAAATGGGGAGCCTAAATCTCGAGGGGTTTAAGACAAGATGATTCTTTGTCTCCCTTTCTCTTCACTTTAGTTGTGGATGTCCCTGGCAGGCTGTTTTCCCATAGTGAGAAGGTTGATTTTGATAGCTGGTTGCATTATGGGGAGAGAGGATCTTCGTATTTTCATCTTCAGTTTGCTGATGATACTATTCTTTTCCTATCTGAGGGCACTCAAGGATTTAAGAATGTTTTAACAATTCTATAGATTTTTTAGGGGAATTTCTGGTCATAGGCTTAATTTGTCAAAGTTTAGTCTCAGGTGTATTAATTTAGACAATCAAACTCTAGGTGCTTATGCCTCTTTGGTAGGTTGTGTTACACAGGATATCCGTTTCACATACCTTGGTGTGCCTTTACTCTTTAGGTGGTAATCCTTGTTCTAAATCAACTAGGATCTGGTTGTGGAGAGGCTAGCCAAGAGGTTAGATGTTTGGAAAGATGCATTCTTTTCTTTATGGGGTAGAATCACACTCATTCAGGCTTGTCTAGGATTCTTGTTTACTTTATGTCTCTTTTTAAGCTTCCAGTTGGACTGACTAATTCTGTCGAGAATATTATGAATCAATTACTTTGCTAAGGGCTGAAGGGAAAGATCTTTTGGTAGCTTGGGATAAGGTCTCTTATCCTAAGAGGCTTGGGGAAACTTATATCTAAAAATCATAAAGTCAAAATTGGAAGGGAAAAAAAATAAAAATTTGACCTTAGCCGCATATGTGTTGGCCTAGACTGCCTGTTGACCTAGCACACCTAATTACCATAAACGATTATGAACCTCCTATAGCCAAATTGAGGTATTTTTGCCCTGCCCATACTTAAGCGGCCGCCTAATAGATCTATACTTTTACCTTGATCCAAAATCTAAAATGCCCCATGGGATAATTGATACCCATGTGCTACCTAATTCTAGAACACTTGCTTTCGGTATCCTTGTTAGAAACCGAAGCAGCAGGGAATTGATGTACTGTATAGCTATTCTCTTCATGGACATAATACCCAGTATGTTTCTCTGAGTAGATTTTGTCTTAGGCTTCTAAAGTATCTGTGTGATTGATTAATAAACTTATGCTACTAATAATAGATGGAGAAAACAAGGTTTCTGATGTTGGTTAATTGTAACTGTACAGTAATCTGTAGGACATGTTTGTGCCCTGCTTTCTATTTTCTCATTGTGTTCCATATTTGTGAACAGGATTTCAGAAGAAACTCGGATAATGAAGCTGGGAACAAAATGGACAGTAGGTTTTCTATATTCGGTAATCTATATCATGATGTTGTTTTTCTAAGATATTTTTGTCAGAGCCTTTCTTTTGCTCCCTTTCATATTAGATTATTTTGATTTTTTCTCCTTTGATTTTCTTCCTGTAAGCTCACTAATCATATGTCTTTTCTTTAAATCTTTGCAGGTTCTTCTGTGCCGACTGATGTATCAAGACCACTTCTTGAAACAAATGTACATATTTAAGAGTGATAAACTAGTTTTCCTTACATGCTTCTATCTTTGATTTGATAGGTATTTACTGCTTGTGTTTCTTTTAAAAAAAATGTTTCAGAATTCTAGGGTCAATGGTAACAGTGAAGCTGCTGAAAATATGAAAGCCGGCATTAGCGAAAGTGAAAATTTATGTGAGTCGACATACGGAAGCTACTGCTTGTGGCGCAAAGAGCACAAAGAAAAAATGGAGGACTTTGTGGTGAAGAGAATGAAGGACCAACTTTATGTGGCTAGAGCTTACTATCCTAGTATTGCAAAGCTTCCAGCACTTGAGAAGCTATCTCATGAACTGAAGCAAAATATTCAAGAATTTGAGCGTGTCTTAAGTGAAACTACTACAGATACTGATCTTCCATCACAGTAAGTTAAAAAAAAAAAAAAATGATCTTATGCCCTAAGTGTATAGAAACATCTATGTTATCTGTATATGTTAGTACTTTGAACCCCCCAGAGAAATAGACAAACAGTTTGCTTATTTCACATTCACCAATATAGAATTAGCTGTTCACTCATCTTTATATTGGAGCCGTCACTTTAAGGAAACAATGTAGAGTGAAATGAAGCATGTATTAGATTCCATGAATTGAATAAATTATCGAATTAATGGCAACATTAACATGTTTTTACTTAGAGTAAATGAGCTTGAGTAAATGTCTAGGTACAGAAATGCAGCACTAAAGAACAATTTGAGTGTCCAAGCTATTTCAATCCAAAATTCATTAAGCTAGAAAGACTTGATGAACTTACACACATGGAGCCTAAAGATGCAAGCTACACTCACATATCTAATATGAATTAGCATTTTACTAATCTCTGTGTTCAAAGTTCAAACCGTCATTTTAAGGTAAGAGAGTTCTATACTTTGGAGTGAATGAGGCACGTGTTAGATTCTATGATTTGAATTGATTTGTTGATTGATTTGAATCACTAATGACTTGTGATTTTTGCTTCCAGACGGTGATTTGAGCAATGCTCCCCGCATTACATATTAATAGACGTTTTAGATTCGTGCACACATATTAAGAAATGTATTGAATACAACAATTTTATGATTG
The DNA here is from genome assembly GCA_032359685.1 of Pittosporum tobira. Lineage (NCBI taxonomy): Eukaryota > Viridiplantae > Streptophyta > Magnoliopsida > Apiales > Pittosporaceae > Pittosporum > Pittosporum tobira. Next base: position 7,853 of record JAUMHB010060666.1, read on the forward strand.
AAAATAGGGTGAAATTCTATTATTGCCACTTTATGGAAAGAGTAAATACAAGAGAGAAGATTTCTTGAAAAAACAAGAGAGAGGAAGAGAGAGAGAGAATGGGTATTATAGGAAAGTAAAAGATTTATTCTCCTTGAAATATGCAAACGACAATTATTTAGAAACAAAAACAAGCCTCTAAAAAGTCTATTTTTTTGAAATAGAGGGAGTAGCTTTTAATTCAAACTCTTTAAACTAGATTTCTTGATTAATTGAAGCAATAGACAGTGAAAATAAGGACCTGTTGAGTGTGATGGGGTTGATTTTACCTCAAACGTCCTTCTGATTTAGTTTAAAAAATAAAGTTGCATGTCTTTGTTTTTTTATGAGATAACATAGTGAACAACTGTAAGATATTCTCATTCACCTATCTAAAAGCCACAATTGTCAAATAATCTAATTACTTCACAGTAAACCCTACATTTTCCGATCTAGAATCTACAGCAACGAGTTATCTCAATGTTGCTGGGATCTAAGAAAACCCTAACTCTGTCTCACATGGATTTAGGAGGGAGGTTGTAGGTGAATTTAGCACGTACAACACCAGTGTTACAATGAGGCCTGATGACCTTTCCTGACCTTTCCCCAAATGCAGCAGTAGAGGGACACATTCTTCTTCACCTTATACTTGTAAATGTAGGTCACTCGCTTCCCCTAATACCACGTCACCTCTTCCTTTGTTAACGCCCTAAGTCTGTATCACTGACGTGTTTGGATACTGGTCCCACCTTGACCTTTCATATCCGAGGTTGTTCCGCGAGCACAACGTCTGACTCACTATCCTTAAGTGACAAGCAGATCTACCTTAATATGGACACGGTTGCGATATCCTTGGGAAATACGTTTTTGTTTATTTTCTTGATCACTCTTGGTTGCTAGGATTTTCTCTCTTTTGTTTACATGCGTCATGTCATTGGAATAAGATTTCCCCTCTCCCCTTTACTGTTTAAATGAGGTTGTGATGCTAATCATTTATTTGTAAGCATCCAACTTGCTCTTACTCAGAGGTGGTGCTGCTGTGTGTGTAAGCTTTGACCCAAATTAATAAATTTCTCTCTTGAAAGGGCTAACAGTAATCTCTGCATATATCTTTATTAGGATTAAGAAGAAGCTTCACAAGATGGATGATGCAATAGCACGAGCAAAATCATATCCTGTGGATTGCAATAATGTGGACAAGAAATTAAGGCAATTAGTTGATCTGACCGAGGATGAAGCGAACTTCCACACCAAGCAGAGTGCTTTCCTTTACCAACTTGCAGTCCAAACAATGCCAAAAAGTCTCCACTGCCTCTCAATGCGACTTACTATGGAGTATTTTAGATCTCCCTCACTTGATGATAAGGAGCAATCACTACTGTCAGAGAGATATTTGAATCCTGAACTGCAACACTATGTTATATTCTCCAAAAATGTACTTGCATCGTCTGTAGTGGTTAACTCAACTGTAATGCATGCAAAAGTAAGTTTTTATACAACAGATAGATAGTACTTTTGGTGCACTTAACATTTTTCTGTTGATGGCTCTGATTGGTTTTCTTCCGTGAAAATAAATTTCAGGAGAACAGAAATAATCAAGTTTTTCATGTGCTGACGGATAGACAAAATTACTTTGCCATGAAAGTTTGGTTCTCCAGTAATAGTTATAAGGAATCTGCAGTACGTGTTTTGAACATTGAAGATCTTGAAATGGATACCCAGGATAAGGCGGGACCACTTTTTGATTTTTCATTGCCCGAAGAATTTCGTCTTTCTTTTCGTAGTAATGTCGGTAGGCCAGCTATGAGCCAAATTATAACAGAGTACATGTCTGTTTTTTCTCATTCTCACTATCTCCTTCCTAAGATATTCCAAACTTTGAAGAAAGTTATGGTATTGGATGATGATCTTATTGTCCAACGTGATTTGTCATCCCTCTGGAGCCTTGACATGGATGGAAAAGTTAATGGTGCTGTTCCGTTCTGCAATGTGAGACTGGGTCAGCTGAAATATTATTTGGGGAAGAACAACAGCTTTGACTGGAATTCTTGTGCTTGGATGTCTGGGTTAAATATCGTTGATCTAGTCAGGTGGAGAGAACAAGATGTTACCAACACTTATCAAAGATTTGTGCAACAGGTGAGTGTTAGTTTGGTTCAAGATTTTTCTCATTTTATGTGCTTATTATCTCATAGTCCTACTTAATCAGGGCAATTAAGTGATCATACATGTCATTTATCTTCTACAAAGCTTATGTGTGATTGTGGGATTATGTGTTTGTTTTCATCATTGAATCGATATTTGTGGAGCTTGGGAAACTGCCAACAATTGACTTTTAAGATTGCTTCCATCAAAACAGCCCCCTCCCCAACCCTTGTAAAAAAATATATCAGTGTATATGAACACTTGCACATCGATATCCAAACAAGACATTGTAGAATGTAGAGTCCTTCTTTGGTTGGGTGTTTTCTTTATTTCTAATAATAGTAGCTTATTTCAAAGTAGTATTTGTATTACCTATGAACAGGAACATCGTAATCTGTTTCTGTTTCTTATTTTTATCCTGTTTTTTGGTAGGTTGTTGTCTGGGTTTGTCTTCATCAAAATGTCCAAACTGTTAAACTTATCCCTTTCATGCCAGAATATCTTCTCACCTCAACTTTTGTTAGTCTGCCACTGTTTGTCTTAATCGAATTCGTAGTCCTCTGATACCTCTGTTAGTTAAAGATTTTATGTAGACAACCTAAGTGAACAAGACTTGATAGTTAATGATGTTTGCCTCTCTACATTGTGGACAGCAGCAGCTCTATATGGACGGAGGAAGAGGTATGAAAGCAGCTGTTACATTGCGTGCAAGCTTGCTCACTTTTCAAGGCCTGGTTCATTCTCTGGATGATACCTGGGTTTTGCCAGGACTGGGTCATAACTATAATCTGGATTTGGAAAATGTTAAGAAAGCAGCAGTATTGCACTTTAATGGGAACATGAAGCCTTGGCTTGAGCTTGGCATTCCAAAATATAAAAGTTACTGGAAAAAATATTTGAATCGAGAAAATCACTTCTTAAGTGACTGCAATGTGAATCCATAGAACAAGTCCTAACACTACTGGCTCATTGGTGAAATTTTTGGAGAGGTGTGAGATGATCCCGAGGCCTACCATTTTCTGGAGGCAAGTAAAATGTGTATCTCACATGGGGATTTTGAAGGTTAAGTCGCAGGAAATGAAGGCCCATGTGTATTTGATGCCTATATTTCTATTTTAGGCGAATAAGTTGAATAGAATATGATACTTTCTTGTGAGGTGATGGTGAGTAGCTTGTGGTGGCTGTTAGTTAGCGTCTGGAAAGACATTTTATTAGGGTTTATGTGACATATCAGCTGTTGGCTTCACCACAGGGAATTGAAGGGCGGGCCTAGCTGGTAATTTGCTTTACTGTTTTGGTATTATTATACTAATGTGGGGAAATGATACACACCCACCCACCCGTGAGTTTCTTCTGCACACCAGAGGCCAATCATCAAGTGAAGCTAAATTGTTTTTATTTCTTCCTTTCTTGCATTGAAACTTCGTTTTTCTACTGTCGTTGAAAGGAGCGTATTGATTTTACTATTATTCCAGAAGCCAATTATATTTCATGTATTGTTGTCGTGACATCTAGTGTTGGTGAAGCTGCCAGCTAGTCAGTTGTGTTGGATTTGTTACTCTGATTTATAGTTGATAATAGGAATATGATTTTTCCATGCCTACTTATTTCGTTCGATTCATTTTTGGGCGCATTTTTATACTCGTTAGTGTTGGATTCAATTACAAATATAGTCTCCGCCTCCAGCTTTGTGACTTATAAAAGCACATGTAATTGTGAGTTTAAATGTAAATTTTTATCCTTTTCTAATTATTTATTTAGTAAATTTGGAAAATTTTAAAACTTAATGTGAATTTATTTTATTTTGATGGCATAATTAATGTTGAAAATTATATATAAAGTTCAATTACATATAAATTTTGAAATTTTAAAATTTGACAAAGTGAAAATAATTTGAATTTTAAAATTTTACAAACCTAATTTAATAGTAAAACTAGCTTAAATGTCAAGTGTTATTTGTAGAGATATACAAAAAGCCTATACTTAGGTTGGCCTAGTTAAAGTTTAGACCGGTTAAGACTGGGTCAGGCTTTTAAAAAATCAAAAACGCTCAATAGGCCGTTATAAAAGACCAGCCTGAAAAGACCAACCTGAAGACCAGCCTGATCCGGTCCAGTCTTTGGACCGGTCCTGGTTAAAGACCGGCCTGAGTCCAGACCAGTCCTAAAAACCTATGAAAAACCTGCATAAATTATCAAGTATTATAAAAAATTATTCTATTTATTTTCAATACTCTTTTTAAAAATTATTAAGTATTATAAAAAAAAAATTATAACTATATAAATTACTAACTACATAAAGTAATATATATGTAAAATAGTTAATTTTATAAAATAACTATATAACTACATATATAACATAACTATATAACTAATTATATAAAATAACTATTTTAACTAACTTAATAAAAAGTAAAATCAAGAATTACTAACTTAATAAAAGTATTCTGAAAATTATATATAGAAAAATAATTTTAAATAATTTTACAAATTGAAAAAAATAAAAAATAAATAAAAAAAGTCAGGTTGAGGACCGGTTGTTTTCAACGGGCCTCACTTTTTGGTACATAATCTGGTCTGGCCCGGCCTGGTCATTTTCAAATAAAGACAGATTCTGACAAACTTGGGTTAAGACCCGACAGAGCAGTCTTTTTGTGCATCTCAAGTTGTTTGGGCTTGACGTAAATACTTATTAGTGTGTTAAAAATTAATATTTAAGTCTTATGTTTTTGTGTATATATTTAAATAAATTTCACTCAACAATAAAAAATAATTTATATAAGTTATTTATATAATTTGTTAGATTTTAGAATATATTAATAGAATTTTCAGTATATAGGTTTAATTTACTTTTAAAAAATATAATTATTTGATATTAGTTTTGAAATATACAGAGTATAAGTTTTTGGGATTTTTTTTTTCTTATTTCTAAAATATTAATTTTTCTTAAGCATCAACAATTTTTATATGCGAATTAACTAATACTTTTATATAATATAACGGGAGATTATTAGAAAGTTTATAGTAATGAATTAGTCAAAATTCATTAGTCAATTCTGTGAACAAAGTCCTTTCTTTTCCTTAAGTGAAACAAAATTGCATCGTCCCACTTCAGGTTTCCAAAATCAGGCAGACTCTCTCATTTCCGTCCACTTTAACAGCGAGTGTAATACACTCGCTAGGAAGCAAGTCATATTGGACTAATAGCACTTAAAATGTCATAACTGCCCCCCAGCATCCCTATAAAAGCAACCAAACATCATTTCATTCTCATTCACCAGACTACTGATCTATAAACGAGGAGAACGGGATGTATGCTTGTTTTATGACTAAAATTTTTTCAATTTATCATTTTAATTTATTATTTAATTATTATAATAATTATTATTATTATTTTATTTATAAATATTATTCTAATTTTTTTATATCAATTTAAATTATCATTTTAATTTTTTTAGCAGCTTTATCACTATGCATTCATTAAGTACTTTCAGCAGTGGTTGTGGAGACCTACAATTCAATCCAAAAAAATATAAATGTGGAAGGACAACAACTATCAAGATGGTTGAATCTGAAAGACCAACAAAGGAAAAACTTTATTATCGTTGTGACGATTGTGGCTTCAGTGCTTGGACTCAACTTACAAGTGAAACTAATTGTGAGACTATGCTACTCAATGCAGGATGAAAGTGGTCTAAGTGCTCTAAATGCCAAAATCACATTGCTAAAAAGATATATAAAGATAATTTTGTTCTTAATTATAATAGCATTCATCCTGATTTTAGGAAAAAAATAATATATGTCTCTTAATGCAATGCTCTAAGTATGTCTTCTTTATTTTCTAATGCAATGCTATGAGTATGTCTTTATCCATCATTTTGTGCATAAAACATGCATCAAAACTAAAAACTGGGAATAACTCAACACACAAAATTTTGACCATATTCAAATAACACTGAAAATGCACAAAATACACATTTCAATAATGACAAACTGAAAATTCCAAATAATAAACTAAAAAAGCAACTTCAAATGCACAAACTGAAAATTCAAGATAATAAAGTACCACAAATAAATTGAAAATGCACATTTCAAAAACAGTTCTATTTAAAAACTGGAAATTCAAAAACAGTATCATTTAAAAACTAAAAATGCTTAAATAACATTTCAAATGTTTCATTTACAAGACCAAAAGAAGCAACAACTTGCCTACTTAGTGGCTAATTTGTCAGCAGTCTTGGTTCCCTTTGCAAACTTCCCACCCCTAGCAGTGAGGCCCAAACTCTTTCCAACTTGTGTTGCATTTTGATTGGAGATCTTGTAATTTTCGTATAATCCCTAATCAGCACATTGGAAGACGAAGCTGATTGAGTGGATGACACATTTTTTCACATTTAATGAAGTAGTGGTTCCTGATGGTACCCACTTTGAAGAAGGAGCAGGTTGCGAACAAACTTGTGTCTTTCATTATAATTGAACTTTAAATTATTAAAAATTATAACAAAAATAAGATTAATCAACTTTTTTTTTCTTATGGTACATTTTTTCTACTTTTTGAAGGACCATTTGGAGACATTTTTTCTTTGTCTTTCTCTGTTATTTTTGATGTTCCACATTTGTCTCCTTTTGATGTCCCACTGACAGGTGAAAAGTGCAAGTGTACACCAATCAAATTATAGTATAAAAGATTATCGATCCCACGAGGAATTGTAATT
>JAUMHB010060677.1:0-14727 GCA_032359685.1 Pittosporum tobira
GGCATCTAACGAGGGGCTATGGCCTCGGGCTCTATTAGTTCTGTACGTAAGGATCCTTCTTGGGGCTCCATTTATGTTCTTGATTGGTAACCTTTTCAAATGCTACATGTAAACTGTAACGGGTTATTTGTCAAAAATTGGATCCCAACTATAGGGAAAAATTATACAGTCACATGCTTCATGTAAAGTTGATGTATATTTTGCATTGATTGCATGTGGGTTTTAGTTTTTTTGCTTTCTAAAAGAAAGCAGAGACTTCTTTAGACATATGGAGTAGTTGTTTTATGTTCAAGTAAAATATTAGACTGCAAGTAAATAACTTTCTTGGATATTTCATGTATGCAAGTGTGTAAATAACTAAATATATAATAGAGTATTACTACGTAAAAGATAAGAACGTGGTTATCATTTGGCTTTCTAATAGTTGTAATTTCTTGATGATATTCTTGCGTGCATGCAGTATGTTGATTTCACGATGGGACAAGAATCAGGATACATCCGGTTTGAAGACGCAGAAGCAGCACAGAAAGCTCGTGCTGCTGCTGTTCTTGCTGAGGAAGGTGGTCTAGTTGTGAAAAACTATGTGGCGACTTTAGAGCCTGTTACTGGTACTTAGCAGCAACCCTGTGCTTCAAGATTTGTGTTTCTATTTTTCTTTATTTGTGTTTAGAGATTTCTTATTAGATCCTTTTTGCCTTCATCTTATAATTCTTTCAGGCGAGGCTGAAAAAGAGTACTGGGATTTAGTTCATAGTAGTCAGGAAAAATACAAGGGCAACCGCGGAAGGTATGAGAGTATTTTAAGCTTTACTAACTTGTTGCCTCTTGCCTTCATTTGGTTAACTCTTCTGCTCTTGTTTGTATAGATAATATCCCTGTTTGAAAGTAACTACTAGTCTGTCTCATATTAAGTGCCCACTCTTGACTTTTTTAGTCAAATTGATTATTTTTAGAATTGATTGTTGTAACACTTTGAATAAATTATAGGCAGTAAATTATGGCAATAAATTATTGCCATAAGAAACTACATTTTAAATGCAATCTGCAGCAGAGTCCAATTTTTATAATTTCAAAATTGTGTATATATGTCTAATTTTTAATTTTAAAAATAATAATTTTGACCAAAAAAAAGTCAAAGTGAACTTTTAATTTGGGGCGGAGGGAGTATTATCTTCCATAATTATTGTTTTTCTTCGGCTTATAATTATCGTCTATATTTGACTATGCTTAAAGTTCTCGAAATGCGTTTTTCTTCTTGTCAGAGGAGGAAGATTTAGTAGAGGTGTCAGAGGGAAGCACTCTCGGTCTAGGGACAATAACTACTCAAACAGGCCTAGTAAAGCTCAGAAAGTTGGAGCAAAATGAGCCCTGTTAGCCTTTCCAAGCAATCTTGCGGCCATTTTTGTACGACACATTCAACAGTTTTGTGCAATTGATCGCCTGGTCATGTTAGAGCCACCTTAATTTATGCTTCACAAAATACAGGAACGTATTAGTATTTGCTTAAGAATTATTACGTCTGCCCTTTAAAGTAAAGACAATTATGGCTCAGCAAACTGAACTTTAGCTTATGATTCGATTTTGTGTGTGTGTGTGTGTGTTTTTTTGCGTTGTTTTGTTTTTAGGGAAACTGATATTTAGACTGGTATTTTTTTTATGAGAGGAGTAGCTTGTGAAACTACTTACTCGGTTAAATATCTTAACCAATTTTCAAAAGTAAAAAACAATATTTTCATAAGTTTTTTACTTGTGAAAATATTAATTCTTTGTAGTTATATGCAACAAATAAACATATGTGGTATTTGTCCCCCTGTTAGAAATCCTTATTTAAACTACATTTCGTTTGAAATATTTATTTAAACTCCATTTTATTTTCAAATATAATTTATATAGTATTTTTTTTTTTGAAAGTTGATTAGGAACTGTTTCAAGTTCAAAATTAATATGATTCAATTTGGTTCTGGTCAATAAAATTATGAATATTGGAAACTATGTAAAAATATTATCAAGTACAGTACTTTTTTTTTCCTAAATTGAAGTGAATATTAATTAACTTTAAAACGAGGAAGTGATTTTAAAAAGTCAAGATTGAACTTAGAGTAATATTTGAGGATGATTTTAAATAATTAAACTTTTCATGAAAAATGTTATTAAGAAAAATCAAGTAAAATGAACCTTAAATAAGAGGGGTATAACAACAACAAAAAAAAAAAATGGAATTTTTTTTAAAGAGCTAGAGAAGTGTACAGTTCTAATGCCCTATTTGCTGCTTTTTGCTTTAGTGAAGCTGAATACACGAATGTCTGTTTCGATCAGCTATTGCCCGCCCAATCAGGAGGAGCAAGCTCCCTTGCCTTTGACATATTTGCCATTGTTAAATTTTAAAACTACTTTTTAAGTTATTCGAGCCTAACCTCTTTCTTTCTTTCTTTTCGGCTTCATTTTTTCTTTTCAAGTTTAAATCCCTGACCTATCTTTTTCTATTGATAATTTGAGGTTTTTTTTTTTTTTTTTTCATATACTTTTATAATGATGAATTATCTATTTATTTTGATAATAAAATATTTAATTTATTAACATATTTAGACAATTGGCATTTTATTTAATATTAACTCTTGTTACTATAATTAAATAATCATATATCTGAAGGGGGGTAAAATTAAAAATTGCATGTATTTAGATAAGTTTATGTTCGAACAATCAAATAATCTAAATAATTCACAATTTAATATTCAGAACAACTCTTTTGAATTCAGATACTCATTCAACAAATCAATTTATCCCTTAATAAAAACAAACACACCCTAAATCCTAATTACTCATAAAATAGTATTTTTTTTAAAATGAAAATTATTGAATTTCCCCACGATTTTAATTACACAGTTTTAAAACGAACGTCGTCGTCAGCCCCGTTGAAATTCTCCTGATCGAATACCCGAGTGAAAAACGTCGTCGTCAAGTTCTTCAAACATTATCGACCGAGACCTTTAGCCACAGCCCACATGGTTTCAAATGCGGTGCCCACAATTTTATTTGTGTTTGAAAAAAACATCAGACCGTTTGCTTCCTCCCCTCAAAAAACATTCTCTAAGTACACCCTCTCTCTAGAATATTCACCGGGCATTTGCAGATTTCTCTCGCCAATTTGATCTGCAATGCGAGCTGAATCGGCTGTATCACCGCTGAATTCCTCCAGTTCTCACTGTTCCGATCGCAATCGTTCAAGCTGAGTTCGGTGAGTTTACAATTTCGCATTTTACTTTATATGACTGTATTGGACCATAATTCAAGTTAAATTTTAGATAATTGGGGTTATTTTGAATTTTGATTTTATAATTTAGTGTTTGTATGATTCTTAGTAATTGCTTAGATATTTTTCTCAGTAATTTAGTGAATTTATCTATACTGGATGGATTTTTTGTTCAATTAATTTGTTCTGTTAGTCTCTTAATCTACTCTTTAGCTTCAGAGTTCGTCAGGCAAGGAGCTGGGTCTTGCCACATCACAGGGAAATTGATATTTTAAATTCTTTTTTGACAAGTAAACAGGGAAATTGATAATGATTTGGGAGAATACTTGGAAAGCACAAATTACGGTTTGAAAATTTGTGTGTCGACCAATTAGTGATGGAAGGTGATAGGGCAAACAACAACTCTTCTGATGGGGTTACTAATGGTCAGCCGAGAGTGCGACCTTTAAATGGGTATGTTCATTCACAATGGTGATTTTATGGAAATTTGACATTGACATGTTTCTACAATGATTAACCTGTTATATTGATGCTGAGGTGAAACTTATAATAGAAATGTATTTACTTGTACCGGTAGTTATTTACTCCCATCAAAATTAGAGAAAAATTGCGACTGATAATGTATTTTGAAATTTGGAATAATCAAATAGCCCATTTTGAGACATTTGACTGGTTTGAATCATGTTAATAATTTTTTGTATCCCCTGCATCAGGTTAGAATAAATGAATGACCACTGTGTAACTTGAACAGTTGAATAACAATTTGCAAATGTTTTTTAGGCGGACTACTGGCCCTTCCAGGCGATCCACGAAGGGACAGTGGACCTCAGAAGAGGTAATTCCTGCCTTCTCTTGTTCAATCCTTTGTATAAGATATATTGTTGCCTGCTGTTTAAAGCATATACTTTTCTATTATGTATAAAATGATATACATTACAATTGTGTGTTTCTGGTGTGGTGGATCTTATATTGTTTGCCCAGGACGAGATTTTGCGTGAGGCTGTTCGACGTTTTAATGGAAAAAATTGGAAGAAAATAGGTACCTCTGTCAGATCTCCTAGTCTATTTCATGAACATCACAAGAAATTTCATGTTGGTTTCGGACATATTTTGTTTACTTTCCTCTTTTATTTTCTTCGCTTCCTGTCAGTTTAAAAGGTTTTGATGCTTGTCAATTTGTGCACGACTCGATACGCTTTTGTTTTCATTTCATTTTGTTTTTCTTTCTCTTTTTATAGTTTGACATACAAAAGGACTTCCTTTAAACATTAAGTGACTGATTCCTTTGAATTTAACTACTGCTGTAGTGACTGTGTACTTCCTTTCTTTCAGCATAAAATATTTGAATGTAAATAAATGGTCATCATAAAGAAGAGTCAAACAGGCATAGGTGCTTCACTAGAAGCATTTTATGTTTTCCCCTTAAGTTCTGATTAGGCTGGATTGGCTTCAGGTCAGATATTTAGGGGCTTCAGATTTTATTTTTATTTCAATGTAGATGAGACACTACGTTTTTTATGGGTTACCAACCTGGGAAATCTTGCAGCAACCATCATCCAGAATTGTACTAAACTTCTTCTCAACAATCCATTTTACCTTGGAATAATTTGTATCGAGTCTGTCGTTAAATGCTTAGGGGCTACCTATGCCTTTCGTGAATGCTTTACATCATACTGATGGATAAATATTTAAATTGTGCATTATGCTTTGTGTAGCTGAATGTTTCAAAGAACGGACAGATGTGCAGTGCTTGCACAGGTGGCAGAAAGTTTTAAATCCAGAGCTTGTCAAAGGTCCATGGTCTAAAGAGGTGATGCAATTTTTGTGTGTTAGTTGTTTACCATATTCTATCTTGTTGAGCATGTCCTTATTTTCTGACTTAAATTGTTGTTATTTTTCCTATAATGTATGTTCAGGAGGATGAAATTATAATTCAATTGGTGGACCAAATTGGGCCCAAAAAATGGTCTACTATTGCACAACATTTACCTGGACGTATTGGTAAGCAGTGTCGAGAAAGGTAAGATCGAATATCACAGCATAACCGTCCTAATTTCACTGCTTTTCATTTTATTAATATGAAGCTTTATAATGTAAGAGTGTTTCCAGATTGATCAAGATGATAATTTAAACAGGCTTAGTTGCATTATTTATTAGAACCGAACATGATAGAACCGAATAAGGGGGAGCTGGTCACCATACATTGGTTCAATGGCTTGAAGATAAATAGGTTAATGTTTAATAGAACAGATGTCAGATTACATTGAATATAGTATATCTAAAAAAGAAAAAAATTAGAGAACACACACATATATGTCCATATACTATATATACTATATGTTTTCAGACACACACACACACAGCATTCATAAATGCATAATCTGGTAATAAGCATTGGCCCAACTGCCACTTGGTGTGGGTTGATTTGTTAATGAGCCAAATTTTCTGGTTCAGTCTGGTTTATGGTGAATTGTCACTTCTACGAGATGGGACCGGCTTAGGGTCTGGTTCCCAGTAAACCAGCTGGTCAAATTCTTATGAGAACACTTAATTGTTGTTTTAAGTTTTTCTAGGAAATATCATTCTGCATTTTCTTATGTTAAGTAATACATATCTTCAGGTGGCACAATCATCTAAATCCTTCTATAAACAAGAATGCTTGGACACAAGAAGAAGAATTATCTTTGATTCGTGCACATCATTTTCATGGAAACAAGTGGGCAGAGTTGTCAAAATATTTACCTGGAAGGTATGTTCATTATATCTATTGGAACTTTGATTGTGTTAGTGATTTGTGTTTGTTATATTCCTTCTTTATCAGCTGCATCATATATCTCCTTGCACGGCAGAGTTTTCTTATTTCCTTTGATTTTCCATTTTTTCGCTGATAGACTTGTCACCTTTTTCTTGAAACTGGTCTTTGTTGACAGAATTATACGCAAGATATAGAAATGATAAATTGGGGAAACAAAAGGATTACATGATTCAGCCATAATGCCTACATCCACCGGATAGAATTATAGAACTATTCTTTTAACTCATCAAAATTATACAAAATAGTGAACCATTATAGAAATAAGAATTAGGACTTAGGAGATAAATAATCCTAACTTGACCAACTAAAGAAAAGTTAATCACAGCTTATCATTATCTCTAACATTTCTTAGCATGCATTCTGAATATCTGTCTGCCTCCATGCTCATCAGGTCAGACAATGCCATTAAAAACCATTGGAATAGTTCTGTCAAAAAGAAACGTGACTCTTACTTGGCGGCTGGCTTACTTGCACATTTAGAAGGTCTACCTCATGACAGCCATGCGAATCAATCAATGTCTTCTTCTTCGTCAAGGGTTCAGCATCACAGTGGTGATGATATTGGAATAGAAGCTGAAGAAACTTCAGATTGTAGTCAAGGTTCTGCCGTCTTGGCTTGTTCTCAATCCACTGGTGGCATGGCAAATGCAGCTCCAAAAGAGGATTTTCAACTGACTGAAGAATCTAATCATGGTAAGGACTCCAGCTATTGTCCACCATAATCTTCCGATAATTTTCAAACAGCCTATTGGGAACTTTTGTTTTCCATTCTTGTAATGCCTTATCTTTTTTTTTTTTTTTTTTTTTTTTCTTTGGGATAAGTATGAATTTGGTAGTTCAGGCAAGTTCCTTTAACTTAAGTTTTCACACGGCTGGTTAACTTTTCTAGGAAATACATGGCAGTATGACTCAACTGGGTTACCAAACATATCTTTGCTGGACGTAGAGCAGGAACCATCAAGGTTGGATTATTGCATAGCTAACTATGGAAACCAGGAAGGAGTACATTTTCTGTTGCAAAATTCTTTGGCTACAAGTGCTTCCATTCCGATGGCAGACATGGTAATGGGATCTGAAAAACCAGAGCACATGTTGGTATATGATTGCTACCAAAACGCAGGGAATAAAGGCACATTTTCCTTTGGAAACCTTGATGACTGCTCAAATATCATCAACACAGATGGTTCCACAGATTCGTTGTTGTACCAGTCATCACATTATCAGAACCCTGAGTCTGCCCATCTAGCTTCCAACTCGTATTATTCATTCACTAGAATGTTGGGAGATTCATGCTTTCAGCCTTTTTCTATCCCTTCCCGGCTTTCAGATGATGAAGCTGCAATAATCTTTGGTGGCGATCCAAATCAGTTTAATGACGTTTCATTTGGGAATCAAGAAGAGGACACGGGGACACATAATGGATTTATACATACCACTGACTCTGCCGATTCTCAATTTGATAGTATGGCAAAAAATATGGGACTGCAAGAGCAACAGGAGTCTCATCATGAAAAGGTTTCTTCAAAATTAGCGTCCACAAATGTTTTTGGTTTAAGAGAAATAGATAATAGTCAAAATTTGCCTTCCAATGATGAAACGCCAATCAATCCAGCTGAAAATCAGGATACTGGACGTCTATTCTATGAGCCGCCACGTTTTCCAAGATTGGATGTTCCTTTTTTAAGCTGTGATTTAATTCCGACTGGTACTGATATGCATCAGGAGTATTATAGTCCTCTTGGTATCCGCCAGCTGATGACAACTTCTCTGAATTCGTTGACCCCGTTAATGTTGTGGGACTCACCATCACAGGATGACAATCCAGAATCTGTTCTGAAAAGTGCTGCCAAGAGTTTTACAGGAACGCCATCCATACTGAAGAAGCGAAATCGCGATTTGGCTTCACCGTTATCTGAAAAAAGGTGGGAAAAGAAGGTTGAAGGCAGCCTGAATTGGAAGTCATTTTCCAACTTGGCCCGAGATTTTTCTCAATTAGAGGTCATGTTTGATGAAAATGGCAACTATGAAGACACTGTGATGTCTCCACCAGCAAAATTGGAAAGATCATCTGGTGGCTCTGGCGAAGATAAAGAAAATTTGAGTCCTGCCAATGAAATGGGGATAAAGGAGGGAAGAGATTGCGCTTTACTATTACAAAACATAATGTTAGAGCAAGAGGTCTACCCTGAGGACAAGATAAAGCAAGGGATTATTAGTATTGAAACTGAAACTAAGAGTGACGCTGATGCAGCTGCACAAACCGTGAGTTCTTGTCTTCTCTCTCTCTCTCTCTCTCATTTTTTACTTTTTCACTTCGTACCTTGTATGGGAGTGGGGTTGTAGATGTCTCATGTGTGCCTGACAGAAGGATGAATTGTCTTGTTATTTTTTGGAAGTTGATACTCCCTTTGTTCCACAATATTAGTCCCATTCAAATTTTCAGAGTCAATTGTTGAAATCTTAAAATTTAAAATTGATGTGATTCATTATAGGATTGGAAACAAATGTCTAAAAGAATGAAATTTTTGAGGTAGTTTATTCACGATTGTATAATCAAATTAAACGATATTTTAAAATTTAGGCCCATAAGTATTGAATTTCAAAAGATGAAATGGAGCACTGTTTGTGGACCGGAGGGAGTTTATGGAAACATAAGTCAGTTTCTACCTTGGGTAAAATATGTGGACAACAGAGGATTATACTTGTCCAACTATTTGGATTTTCTCATGACCAGGTTCCTGATTCAGCCATTTCTCAATCTTTTTTGCTTTTATTTTTTTCCTGTGGTTGGTTTTCTGAAAGGCACAAGTTAGTGTTACATGCATATTTGGTTCATTGGTTCTGCTTTCCGTCTGGGTGAAGCCAAGCCTCGGAGTTTTAAGCTTCATACTTAGTAATATTTAAGGATGTAACTAGAATGTAATATTGCTGAATTTTATTGTGTGCAACAGCCTTCTGACGTCCTCGTTGAACAGAAAATGGATGATCTGCTGTTCTCTTCTCCTGATAAATTTGGAATCAAATCGAACAGAGTGATAAGTTCAAGTGCTGGAGCTCTAGGAAGTCGGTACACTAGAAGGTTAGAAGATGCATACATGCGAAATGATCCTTCATCAGCTTCCTCAGAAATTATGGTTGCTAATTCTGGAAAAATTGATGGTGCTGAAAATTTGAGCATGTAAGATATTTTCTGCTTTTCAGTATTTTCTTGATCCTGTAATTTTCTGTTTGAATTTGTTAAATTATAATTTGCTTGAAATAAAATAACCAAACATGGATTATTGCTATGACTTTTCTAAGTATTGTTTGTGTGCCCTGATGGTTTCTGTCCTGTCTGTAGGTTTGGTGAAACTCCTGTTAGGAGAAGTATTGATTCCCCTTCAGCATGGAAATCTCCGTGGTTCATGAACTCTTTTATGCCAGGGCCAACAGTTGATACAGAAATTACAATTGAGGTATATGAGTCTTGGTGGTAGCATGTAAAAGGAATGTTTCTATTTTATTCTTTTTTGCTTTATTTTTTGCTTTATTTTTTTACAGGACATTGGATATTTTATGAGCCCAGGGGACAGAAGCTATGATGCTCTTGGGCTAATGAAACAACTAAGTGAGCATACTGCCAATGCATTTGCCGATGCTCAGAAGGTTTTGGGAGACGAAACTCCTGATACAATATTGAGGAAGAGATGGTCCAACAATGAAAGAGCAGAATCTACTTCAAAAATCTTGGTATGATCAGTTTGCACTTGCTGCGACTTTTACTTTCCTAGAATTGGGCATATTACCCACTATATTCCCTCTGTTGCAGAAGAGTCCCATTTTCAAAATTTGCGAGTATTAAGGATAAATTTTCATTCAATGTTTTCTATTAAAATAATGAAATGTTTTAATAGTGAAACTGTGGGAACTTGATGATATTGAATTGTTTAATGCTATCATCAATAAAATAGAAACTCTTCTTTTGGAATAATTTTTTTGACAAACGTGACTCTTTTACAGAAATCTAAGAATTTATTTGCTCTGAATTTTTTTTTCAGACGGAGAGGCGGGTGCTAGATTTTAGTGAATGTGAGACACCTGGCAAGAAAAATGAAGGTAGGAAATTTCTGGCTGGCAAGAGTTTCTCAAGTCCATCTTCCTACCTATTGAAAAGCTGTAGGTAGAGTTTTTGGGCTGGTCTTGCTATTTTAAGAAATTACATTGTGTTATATTCTTCCGAAAAAAAATAATATATATATCCCTTTTTTAATTCAGTTTGTATAATGTATGAATTTTGGATTTTCTATGTACGTATTTACAAATGAACGTTCATTACTAAGAGAATATTTCTGTTGTGGTTCACGTTTCGTTTCTGATATCCGAGGTAGCTAACATACCGCATCGACGGTGTTGTATCTCTCGAATTGATTGTTACTCTTGCAATGTCGTGCATTTCAAGTTTGGGTATAACAATCAATGCAAGAGGTACGCTAAATTGAAAGTTGGAACAAGATTGTGTCGTCTTTTATGAAATGTGGTTGCATAAGAGTGTCGTAAAAGAATTATGGGTTTCCATGTAATAAAAATATCTGGTGTGAATGAAGAAAATTCGATCGCTACACAAATTTAAATTATAAAAGAATATATTTACATTTAAATATATATATATCCCTTTTTTAATTCAGTTTGTCTAATATATGAATTTTGGATTTTTTATGTATGTAAATACAAATGAACGTTCTTTAGTAAGAGAATTTTTTTATTGGGGTTCTTGTTTCGTTTTTTATATCTGAGGTAATTAACATACTGTATCAACGGTGTTGTATCTCGAATTGATTTTTACTCTTGCAAATCGAAAGTTGGATCAAGATTGTGTCATCTTTTATGAAATGTGGTTTCATAAGAACGTCATAAAAGAATTATGGGTTTCTATGTAATAAAAATATCTGGTGAGAATAAAAAAAATTCGACCACTACAAAAATTTGAATTATAAAAGAATATATTTACATTTAAATATTATTAAATTTTTTTATTGAAATTTAAAAAAAAAACAAGCACTTCATCAAGCAATAAAAGAAAGTATTGTATAATTTTTATTTCTAAAATATTAATACTTAACTATATTATATATTTACATTTTTAATATTTTAAGACTTCAAAATTATATTAAATATCTAAAATATTGTCAAGACTGTCTTGAAGATGAAAGTACAACGAATACTTGTTAGCGTATAGTAATTGTGTAGGTTTCCGACTTCAACGAGCCGGCCATACACAATCCGCACGTGCAGACAACGGGATACTGGGATAGTATTTTTTTTTTTTTGGTACTTTATACTGGGATAGTATTCGTTTTAGGGTCAAACTGTATTTGTATTTTCTAGATTTAATTGGGGCCAATTTCGAAATTGGGTGAAACTTAGAGGACCACATTGCAGTTCGCCAGTACTCAGATGTAGAAACTACGTCGTTTTCGTAAACAAACCCCTCCCTAGACGTTTTTGGTGCTGCTTCTCTCTTTCAGACGATTTCTTCTCGAAAATCACAGGTTACCTTCTTCTCCTTTTTCTCTCTTTCTTAAATATATGTGTGTATGCGTATGTTTGAATGCTATAAAGATGTTGAATTCCATAAGATTGTAGCATTTAGTTTGAATTCCATAAAGATGGTAGCTTTTAGTTTGAATTCCATGAAGATGGTAGCTACTAGTTTGAATTCCATAAAGATTGTAGCATTTTGATGTTAGATTTTAGTTTGAATTCCATAAAGATTGTAGCATTTTGATGTTAGATTTTAGTTTGAATTCCATTCGTGTATATGATTTCATTAATCCTCATCTGCGGCTGTTTGGAACCAAATAAATGGGGTTAGAGCAATTGTTGCAGGGTAGGGTCCAGTCAAAATCATCAACTTTTTCTTACTTATCTGTTGTAACTATATGGAGTCAGCTCAAAAGACCCTAGCTTTTGTTTTAAATCTCATAAAGGATGTTGCGTTCAGTTAAATCCCATGAAGACAATAGCTTTTAGTTTAATTTCTATACAGGCGGTAGCTTTTACTTTAAATTCTAATGGTGAAGTCAACTTTTTCTGGAACTAGTAAAAGTCTTTTCATTGATTTCCTGAATTTATATGTGCGTACATTTGTAAAGATCTTCAATTTATCACATGTACTTTTTTTACAATCTCTTTCGAAAGTACTTTGCTGCTTTTTTTTGTCTTTATTCGTAAGTATGTGTATATATTTCTGTACATAAAGGTGAGGGAATTATGTGGAATTTAATGTGAATGGTGTTGCTTTTGGATATCATGGCATTTAGGTTAAGCTTGTGCTCTAATTGATTGTAATTTTGTTATTCATTTGAAAGACACTAAGTTTTAGCTGGCTAACTTTGCTTGGAGCTTTTCATTTTAATTTCCAAATTTCACAATTTGATTGAGCTGCTGATTGATCATGTAAATACTACTAGTAATTGAATGAAATGCAATTTTCTTATAATTTTGGTTGATACTACTGATTATTGAATGAAATATTTCAATTTTATGAGCTTGGTTTATTTATATAAATGATCTTTGTAAATGCATTGCCAATGGCCTCTAAACCTGTTAACGAGGGATTGATCCTTTGCTATACGAGATTGGCTTTAAATCTAACTTTCTTTCTCCAAAATTTTGTAATAGAAAATATGTCAATGGTGAACCAAGGGGAAGATGCATTTGTCAAAGCTGATCACATTAAAGATGTACATGTCAAAGCATATATTTCCGAAGAATAAAATATGCTTCAGATGGTGAATGATGTTTTAAGAGATCGAGTGGTGAAGCCTGCTGAAAATATTCTGCTTTTTGGTATTTTCTTGATCCTGTGATGACTGAATCTGAATGAATCATGTCACTTGGAATTCCGGAAAGTTTTTCTGTATGAATTTGTTAAGTTATATGTTGCTTGAAATAAAGTAATCAAACATGAATTATTTCTATGACTTTTCTAAGTATTGTTTCCATGTGCTGATTGTTTTCTGTCTTGTGTGTAGGTTTGGTGAAACTCCTGTTAGGAGAAGTATTGATTCCCCTTCAGCATGGAAATCTCCATGGTTCATGAAATCTTTAATGCCAGGACCTACAGTTGATACAGACATTACAATTGAGGTATGAGTCTTGGTAGTAGTATGTAAAGGGAAGGTTCTATTTTATTCTTTCCCTCTTTATTTTTTGCTTTATTTTTTTTCAGGACGTTGGATGTTTTATGAGCCCAGGGGACAGAAGCTATGATGCGATTAGGCTAATGAAACAACCAAGTGAGCATATTGCTAATGCACTTGCCGATGCTCATAAGGTTTTGGGAGATGAAACTCCCGATAAAATATTGACGAAAAATGGTCCAGCAATGCAAGAGCAGATTCTACTTCAAAAATTTTGGTGTGATCAGTTTGCACTAGCTGCTACTTTTACTTTCCTATAATTTGGCCAAATTTCCGAAGGTATTCCTCCCGTTGCACAAATGGAGGCCCTTTTCTAAAATTTGTGAATATTAAGAATAAATCCTATTCATTCCGTTTCTCCCCTAAGATAGTAAAATTGTGGGAGCTTGGTAATATTGACTCTTTTACAAACATCTAAGAATTTATTTCCTCAGAGTTTTTTTTTTCAGACGGAGAGGCGGGTGCTGGATTTTAGTGAATGTGAGACACTTGGCAAGAAAATGACAAGTGGGAAATTTCCAGCTGGCAATTGTTTCGGTTTGAATCGATTATCGAATCGGAACCGAATCACGATTTCGGTACTTTCAATTTTGGTAATTTTCGATATCGTTTTTTTCTAATTTTTTTGATTAGTTTTCGGTTCGGATTATTTCGTTTCGGTACCAGTTATAAAACAAAAACTACTGAAAAAAATGAAGATAAGAAAGAAATGGGTCTGGCTCTCTCAATTCTCAATTCTCCATCTCACCAGTCACCACCAGCAAACACGACAGACCCTCCATCGATCAACTTCTCCTTTGGCCCTCCGACATCGCCAGGACACCAGCCGCCAGTTACTTTCTAAGCCTGTTCAATATGAGTTGTTTAGTCTCTTTAATTTCTAGATTTGGTGCCCGATCGGAGGTTTATGGTGGCCGGCGACCATGGTGGTAGCCATGGCCGTCGAGTTGCACAAAGAAGGATTTCAATTTATTATTTTTTTTTGAAAAAGATTTGATTTTTGTTGGAAATCACAGAGGTTTATTTGTTGTTTTTGTTGCACATTTACACGCCATTCTTGTTGTCTTGTCCTTATTTCACTTCTATCGGTATTTACATATATAGTTGCAGAAGAAAGGCATCAGAAGTTTGTTTGCTTATCTTGTCAATTTGGTTAATATGTAAGTTTCTATTTTTGGTAGTTTGGATTATAATTTTAGGCAGCTCGTTTGCCATCCATGGGTTGTTGGTAGTTTGGATTATAATTTTATAGGTCCTAGTTGTATTTCTGAAAGATAAATTCCAGAAAGTACCAGCAAAAGAATCATAAATAAAAAGTAAAACTTAGAAAAATAAAGTCTTGATAAACATGGACCTCTATAACTGGGTTTAGTAGAAAATCTGATTTAGTACTTTGACTCGGCAAATGTGGTTTTATTTGGTTATCTGTTTACTTAAATAAGTTTGACATTCTTTATTTGTGCTGAAAGACTATTTCAATT
>JAUMHB010060688.1:0-14726 GCA_032359685.1 Pittosporum tobira
AATAAATATTGCCTAACTTTAACGTTGACATTCTTTTTGTCGGAAACCCCAAAATATCATATAAAGATAAATAATGTAAAAAAAATATTGGGTTCTTACATATTGAGTCATGTTTTACTTGTAGATCAAAGGAACGATTAGGACTCTACTTGAAACAGGAGGACCATATTATAAATTCACACTATGTAATTTTTTAGAACAACCAAAAAAAAAGAAAAAAGATAGATGTTAAGAACGAAATTATTTTCTTAAAATTAATAATATTAGCATATTTGGAGGAGTCAACAAGAAAAGTAGGATCTCATAAATGAAATGTTCAAACTTCCCACCTACATGCATGCATATATGATAGAGCCCCCACGTCTCCTCTTCTACAGAGATCTTGTTCAAACTTGAGGCCTCCCCTGGTTTACAAAGATACAGGACTAAACTGATCTTGAATCATCATTTACGTACAGTAATAGTAGTATCAGAGTAGTCGGTAGTCATGGACAAATTTAGAAGAGACCTTTCCTTGTTTATCTTCTCTCTTATCATACTCTGCCCTCAAATCATCTCCACTGTTGCAATTCAGCAAGAGACTCAATCCATTTCTAATATAGTAAGAGAAATGTATGACTTAGTAACGACTTCCTCCATGAATTCCTGGGAGACAGTTAAATCTCTTGTCATCGAACTGCAGTCACAGTATTTTCCTCCTAATTTAGAGTAAGTTTTCTGATTCATAATGATATTGTCCCAAAAAAAAAAATGACACAACGACCTCGGTTATACTATTTATATTATCAGGTCACCATTAAAATGACCAGAATTTCAAATGAAATTCTTTTTATACAATGAAAACAGTATTTTTACATTCCTAAGTTTTAACCTAATATTGAAACGCTGGATTCAGTTTTAGGACCAGAGGTGAAGATGATTCTAACGGTGGTGGCGGCGGTGAAGATGGAGCTAAAGAGAAAATAAAAGAGGCAGCTGAGAAGAGTTTCGGCGCGAGCAAAGAGGCGGTGGAAGAATCTGCAAAATCAGCGGCGGGGGTGGTGCATAAGACTAAAGAGAAGGTCAAGGATTGCATCGGGGATGCTTGTCATGCAGAGCTTTGAACTGCATGCAGCTGCCGCTTAGACAAGGCAGTTTTTGTCTTTTCAACAAGTTCGTTAGTTTAATTGATTGAGTTTTTGCTGCATGTATGACTGTGGAATGAGATTGTTATGGTCATATGAAATTCAACCAGGAAAAAAAAAAATCGTATTGTGACAAGGAGTAATACATAGATTACCAGCTACTGGTAACTGGTACATGTTAGTTGATCAGATGAACATGTCAACCATTCAGAGGAGAATAAATTTTGTTCGCCTGCATGCAATAAAAGCAAAGAGCTTGGCCAAGAAAGCAGCCATTCAGTATTTAAGAAATAAACATGGATATATACTTAATAATCCCAAATATTCCGAATGAAATCTTTTTGTGAAACTAATGGATTAATACAAGTCCAGGAAATATAAACAACGGGCTTGGCCAAGAAAGCAGCCACAAAATGGAGAGAGATTTGCTATTTTCTACAATAACTTCTTCAAAGTCAAAGGGGGTTCACTAGTAAGACACCAGATAAAAACAACATTCCTCATTGCTAAATGCTACCTGGGTCTCAAAAGAGACTATCCGAAAAAAATTATTGGAACAATAAATACATTGAACATCACATTATACAAGAATCTATATCCCAAAACCAAAAAGTGCATTAAGAAGAACGAGAAGCAGAAAGTTTAATGCATTCACTTTGACATCTTCGAAGGCAGACATCATTCCAGTTAGGTACTTGGTGCTCATTAGCACAGACAGTGCGAGCACATGCATCAGAGCAAGCATCGAGCTCAGATACACCACAAACAGTAACACAAGTGTCGGGGATCGAATCCTTGGAGAAAGCACCTACCTTCTTCAGAATTCTCTTAGACGTACAAACCCTCTCGCAGACGAAAATATCATCAGTATTCTTTTCTCTTCCTCGAGCTCCTTTGATTCTCTGTTCTTCAGAACGCATCCTCTTGATTCGCAATGCTTGTCCTGCAATAATGGCCGGAATAGCTGCCCCTAACAGAGACCACCATACCTCAACCATTACTTTACTTTTCCACCAATAACTTGCCTCCTGCTCTTTGCTTCCTATGCACTGTTTGAATCTAAGAATGATTAAAAGAAAAATTAGTTAGTCGTCCACTTATTCTCCTTCAGAGTTGTTAGAGAGATTTCTAAACTAATGAATTTCATTTTTTTACTTTTGTGAATAAATAGGCTATTCTTGTTAATGTAGCCGAAATATTGATCCTGTAGTGTGCAGATAATCCTGACAATATAAAGATCACTCAGTTGAGTACATAATTGTTTTACTTATGGGCAATTTTGGTCCTGTGGGGATTAGATCCAGCGACTTTGAAGTTATTCCTCAAAGACCCTGCTCCTTTCACCCCTTTAGGTGTATAAGTTTATAACATGAACATATTACTTTGAACAAACACAAACGAGAAGCCACTTGACATTGTATAGCACGACCCAAGGCCTTTTTTTTTGTTTAGAAGTGTTGTTGCAAAAGAAGGGTACCTATTTATCTAGAAGCATCATGAGTTGCTTCTTTTTCTTTTTTTTTTGTGTGTTTGTGTTTAGTTCGTTGGGGTTTGTGTTTTTTTTTTTTTTTTTTGTTGGGGGGGTGGTGGGTGGAGGAAAACTAATATCCAGATAAAGCCAATGTGTTAAAGCTAATCATATAAGAGACGTAGGAT
Source organism: Pittosporum tobira (assembly GCA_032359685.1). NCBI lineage: Eukaryota > Viridiplantae > Streptophyta > Magnoliopsida > Apiales > Pittosporaceae > Pittosporum > Pittosporum tobira. The sequence goes on from JAUMHB010060688.1 coordinate 2,781, forward strand.
TGTCTATATATGTCTCGTTAGTATTTCAGAACACATGATTGTAAAATGCTCTGGATGGCTCCTACTGATGTCTAACAGCGCAATATCAAAAATCATGTTTAAGCAAGCAATTCCTAAATTTTTAAGTCGATGGAAATTGATGTGTACTACTCCCTCCATTCCACAAAAGAGACTTGCACATCAATTCACATCAATTTCCATTTTACCCCATCAATTTAATGAAATTACGATGATAACATGTCATTTTATACTACCATCGTTGAAAAGAGAACTCTTCTTGTGGAACCCAAAAAAACAAAGAAAAATAATTCAAATTATGGAACGGAGGGAGCGTCACCTTGGGGGAAACTAATTTCCAGTTAAGATACGCAGCTCCATGTCACCATTTTACTTAGAGTGCAACAATAATCATAGAATTCTAGAAATATGTACAATCCCATAAGTAATAGCCTATTACTTAACAATATACACACACACTTACACTTGGACTTAATACAGATCTTCTCACAATTTAATATTCAACTAATAGCTCCATAACCTACACAATCAGGAACAAGGCTCCTTTTTCATTTATTTTCTTCTTTTTTTTTCCAATTACTTTTTGTTGTCGTAAGAAGCCTTACAGCAAAACTAGAAAAGGCTATCAGAATTGGTCTTTTAGATCAAATTAAACAAATTTGACCTTTAAGAACGTCAATGTGCAAAATGAATTATCAAATGAAATATTTAATCAGGTGAACGATATGTCATTTCTAAAGCAATTATGCTTCATGGTATTGAACAGTGTTATTAGATAGCTGTACTACATTTACCCAAAAAAAAAAAAAAAAAAGATCTGTACTACACTCACTCCCCAATTACATTACCTTCCAGCTAAGAAGCTAGTTTTCAGCTACGTACAACCAACAATTAATCTCGATAAAAACTTCATTTTGATATGTAAATGAGAGCTCAAACGAAGATAAATTCATGTTAAACAACGAAATAACCAAAACCCAAGACCTACCTAGTTTGATATGGGCATTGACAATAATTCCATACTAACAAATTCGTTATTTCAATTTGAACGAGAATTCAGAATTGCAATTAGGCAAACTACACAGAATCGAAAATTTGAATGGACTTGTATAAAGGTCTCACCTGAATCAAATGACGATTCGCCGATCAGTTAATAAGGGAGTGTAGTGACTAGTGAGCAGTAACACTGAAGGGTTTTAACTGTTTTAAGCAGATTCCGTAGCCATGTTAGTTTCTCTTGCTTTGTTTTTTTTTGTTTTTTTGTCTACAGTTTCTTTTGCTTTATTATGCTGAGTTATGGGTTTAACAATTAACAAGTTAGATGGGCCACTTTACCCAACAGACCCATCCCGGTTATTGGGTAATATGTTGGCCCACTGGATCTATCTTTGCTTTTCCGAATCAATCTTCACAAATATCTCAAATACGGACATGTCCACATTAATTACATTTAAAAAATTAGGCGGAAACTAAACAAATGTTCGCACTTAGAGTATGTGTTCACGCATATTTTATTTTTAAAAAAATTATTAAATAAAGACCAATAACGCCTATCTTTTGACTCTGCAAGACCCTCCGTTGGAATTAATTTATTTTTTTTATTGAAGTATAATTTATTTTTGGTTATCACATTTTTTATATCCATGTACAAAAGAAAATAACATGTGGATAATGAGATCGAGTAACAAAACAATAGGGATAACGAGGTTGTAGAGAAATTATGCCGTAAGAGCGCATCCGCTCGACCATTAGGTCGAAGAATCGGACTTCTCCGGGCTTTGATGAGATTTGAGTTTACTGATACCTAAAATAATAACAATAATAATAATAATAATAATAATAATAATAATAATTATTATTATTATTATTATTATTATTATTATTATTATAAAACAATGTAGACAACTGATAATTAAGGCAGTTCCTAAACATTAGTATACGGAGTGCATTTGAGCCAAGAAATACCAAGCTATTTGCAAAAACTGTCATTTGGGGCCTTGCGGGTACAAGGAGCCTACTTGGCTAATCCCTTGAACAGGTAGAACGGAGAAGTAGTAGATCTATAGGTTTTGTAATCGACTTTTAGCTTCTTTCTAACCAGTCCTTTGAAGCTCTCACAAAAATAATGAATCTGGGCCATGTGTCTCGCGAGTCGACAGTTTATAAATGAAATTTTTATTGTAAAACAAAAAATATATATATATAAATGAGACCTATCATTGCTGATGGAGCATGAACTACCAGCTTCTGATACACTATACATTTGTCAACAACAGCAAATTTCCTCAATTTAAAACAAGCAATCTTAACCTTTCACCAGCAGATCTTCTCGAATTTGGTATCTTTCATAAAACATCAAATTATTTCACAATTAAAGTTAAACATCAACCAATTATACATTTGAAAGACATGGTACCACAATACTCTCCATGAGTGAAAGAATGAAGGGATCGGTTTACAAGTGTAATAAGGAGAAAAAAAAAAATAAATCAAAATGGCCTCTATTACTTCTCTCTGAAAACGTATTCATTTGAGTGGTAGAATAAGGGGCGATCATCAGACATTAATATCTGTCCGCTTTGATCTGGCGGCACTGCTATAGTCGCTGGCAGCCGTCATGGCAAATCTGGGGATGCTTGAATATGAATAGTTGTTGTCAGGTGTCGACATCGGCTGCTGAGGATATAGCGTGGGCGGCGGAGTGAGATTGCGTTGTGCTGGAAGAGGAGGGATTGCATTGTACTTATAAGGGTCACCACCTATAGGACTGCAATTTTGCACATATTTAGTGATGCTACAAATAAGACTATACCAGGATAGATATAGAATATAGATATATATGAAGGCCCAATATTCTGTAATTAGAACAAAGTAGAATAACAAATAGATATAGAATAATGAAATGATAAATTAGGAATTTTATGGTTTTTGATATATATTTGGAAGAATATACGTAACATTATTCAGTAACTTCACTAACATGGCTAATTTTACTTTATCAGGTTTCTACTCATCTTTCTCATTGGAACCTTCGAGGCAATTTGACTACATTAAGTTGTATAATAACTTCTTCATGTAATTGTTATGATTTATGATTTTTCTTGCCGTTATTTAATGGATTTGAAGTTCTACTATGCTTGACATGAATTTGTTATGTCTTTTACTATTTTCTCTTTATTTGTAATTTTCATGTATACAACAGAATCATTACATCAATGACTAGCATTTTGTTCCACAGAATGTTGGGTGATATATCATTCTTTTCAGGACGGATCAAGTATAATGTATGCTTTATATAGTTATATACAATTATAATAAATTAAAAGTAAAACTGCCTAGGCACTAAGCGGCCCTCTGCTGCATTGGGCAGCCAAACAATTTTTAGAACACTGAACCCATAATATATCCTCTAATAGGGTGTTTCAGCAAAAAAAATAAAAATACTTTAGAGTTTATATGTATATTTTTTTATATTTTTCATAAGTACATTAAATGTAATTTGATCTTGCTGCCCTTCGCAAACAGCCTATTAATTACTTAACTGACATTCACATAACACTGATATGACACCACATTCTAATTCTAAAGCAGCAGGAACATTTGCATGCAAAAATAGTTAACATGGAGTTAAGCAGGTGATACCTTTTACTCTTATACAACCTATCTTCATCACTCGAAATTTCATCCAACCGCTGCGATGATCTATGGACAGGGATAGACCATGGGCTTGGTGTTGCTGGAAGATCATCTGAAAAATATCTCCTCCTGATTAACTGAAAAGAGAAGGTTAAGAAGAAAATGAACTAAACCTCAGGTAATGGCCCCAAGCAGAATACTGTAATTCAACAGTACATAAAGGACAAAAATACTAACCATCCGGAAAAACTTCATTACAGCTTCCTTGTCATATCTTGCTTCCTTAGCAGCCTATACATATTACACATTTAATTAAATTACTCACTTAAAGAACAAATAGATGATCATAAGACATTATCTTCACATCCAATAAAAATACACTATGCTTCTGTTATAAAATACATAACTACAGTAGCAGCCACTAGTCCTTGCAATATGAAGAAAGCTAGGTTAAGTGTGTAATAATTCAGGAACACTCATCCAAGAATTTCCTGATGAAAAAATTGAATCTAATATTAAAGTTGGTCGTAAAGGGAAACTATACTCGTTACTCAACCATATGATTTTTGATTTTCCGAGGAGGCAAATTCGAGTTTAGAACATAATCAAATGCTGTGAGAAATAAGAAAAATATGTGCTAGTTTTCCACGTGGATATGAGGTGCCAGCTTGGTCAACCAACATCCCTGATGCATATGCTGTTTCGTTATATTTTTTCCTTCTCTTTTTTGTATTATAAGCTATAGGTAAAATATTTTTTCTTTTTTCTCTAAGCCAGCTTTAGATAATCTTACCGCCAAAAGGCCTCCACTTCCAGGAAAACTCTCAGTCAATGGAAGTTCCTCACTTGATGCAAGCAAACCCTGCTTCTCTACCCACTGGCGAGCAACATCAACAAGATTGCCACTGCTTCCTCTTGTACCTTCTTTTGCAGCAATATCTGCTTTGTTACCAATAACAATGTATGGGACAGGAAGGCCACCTGGACCTCCAGACCTTAGGGGAGCTGTAAATGTTCCAGTTGCTGCAATCTCAGCAGCCCATTTCTGCAGGCTTGTTTTTGTCCTTCTCTGTGAGAGATCATGCACAAAAATAATGCCTGCCAATGATTTCAGGCAGAATATAATTACAACAGCAAGTCTCACATTTAATCACATAAAGGTCAAATTTAGCATAGCTTGCAACAAATTCTCAGGCTCCAAAAAATTCAATAAACTAAAATCAAGAAAACAGCAAATCCCACCAATGTATGAAGTGTATTTCAAGAACTTCTAATGCATAACTATTTATTTATTTATTTACACACTATAAAATGCATGGGCACCATATCTTACAGACCACAGTCCTAACTCCTTACGAAACGGTAAATGCATATGGAGGATTTACTTCGCAGTAGTTTCTAATTTCTTCAAGCCTTTGTCTTCTGGCTAACATGCAGTTAGTTGAGAAGCAAGAACGATTAAAGCAATAAGGCTCATCTCTCACCATTAATTTGTGAATAGAAAAGAGAACGGCAATCTTTGTATCGCTCATGTCCTGATATATCCCAAAGTTCAATAAAGAAATCTCTGTCGCTGTCACCTCTAATGCTATTTGAAGAGCTACCAGAAGTTCCATAAGTAGTATGCTGGATATCAGAAACAATAAAACTCTTAATGAGGATTTAAATTACACAAGTACAAATTGTACATAAGATAGAGATTGTGACTTACTTTCACACCAACAGTACACCCAATTGTTTGAGAAGGGCGTGCGATGGAAGAACCTTTCAAAATCAGATGAACAAGAGAAGTTTTCCCCACACCTACCAGAAAGATAAAAATATTGAGACTAACTAAAATCAATATGATAGAAAGCTTCTGAGTAAAGCGTGGTTGACATCAAATAACATTAAGTATTTTTTCCAGTTTTAATCCACACCTATACCACAGTAACCACACAATCATAGGTGCAGAGGCACATCTTCAGTTTATTGGATATTGAAGACATGACATTTCCTATTTTATTTGTTCAATTGTTAAATTCAAAATCTTCAAATAAATTTTAAGAGTCCTACTTCTTATTTGTAAGTAAAAATTATAAAATAACCGGACAAAAATAATGTAACAGTCTTCAGCTTACTGGATACTGAAAATATAACATTTGCTATTATTTGTTCAATTGCAGTTTATTGTTTTTACAGGAATTCAACATCTGAATTGGGAGGATATTTTGTAGATGTAAAACAAATAGTGAAACTTGAATTTGTAAATAAAACAATCCAAATTTGTATAGTTAAACTTTAAAATGTGAGTAGAACCTGGCAAATTTATTCTCCTCTCGTTTAGGCTTTAAGGCGCGTACCATGGAACTTTTATTACCCTGCATTTCATGAAACCAGGTAGTAATGTTCTGAATCGTGGTACGACAACTATTTATTAGTGAACCAAGAACAAAGGTAGCGTTCCTCGTTTGCGTTTCCGTTCCGGGTTCCTAGTTGTTTAGCATTCTTGATAACCATGCTTCAAGCTACTTGCATTCTCAGTCATGATACGATAAGATACACACTCTATCGATACATACTCGAATCGATGCCCGATACATACTCTATCAAATTGTAGACATACTTAAGTAAAATTAGATTAATTAATTATTATTTTTCATTCTGTGCGGGTACAGTTTTTTTTTCTTCATCGTTAACAATTAATTTAATTTGCTATTAATAATTTAATATGTATTATAAAGTCGAGTACTATATGTACGCTCGAATTGGACTTGAGTAGAAAATTCGCAAACAGTTTGACAATATCTCAATCCAAACCGAGCCAAATTCCAGTAGAGTTGAATCTTAGAAGAGTTACACAAATGCAATTTGAATTTGAGCCGAATCCGAATGAGAGGTTTGACATTTCCGAATCCGAGCAACCCCTTGTCCTGTTCATTTGCTCTCATTTTTCTCCCTATAAACTATGTAGAGGGCATGAACAAAAGTAGACAACATTGTCCAAGCCACTAAAGATGATTTGAAAACTCCAATCAGTCATAAAATAGACCAGCAAAACTGTTGAGGATTTCCAAGATTTCATGATGGCTATCAATTTATCATGAGTTGACATTAAATATCCCACCCCATGTTTTGGTCTCCTCAGCCTTGGGCGTGAAGAACACCACGATGTGAGACACAGGACCCGTGCCTGCATCATACAGTATATTCTCAAGAGATTTATGATTTCTATCCGTGCTTCCAATTACATACTTACTACTCCCAATTCCCAAATACAACACAGGATTGACTATTTTTGCCACCCTTTAAGATTTACTTATGAACCATGTTTTGCAGGTAGCATCTCAAGAGACAGCCTTACAGTTCAAATCCCAAGGTCTTTAAAGAAATACATACAGAAACACTGCTTTCCTGATCTAGGTTTTAGAGAAATTTCAAGAAGTACGGTTTTAAGTGGCTGGTCAGTGGAATTTTTCGACGGTTTTGTATTATAAGTTATGAAAGGGATATATGATTAGGAATTGAAAACACAGGGCAGTAAATTAATAGCACTATTTCTGCCCCTAAATCTTCCCTCGATAATCACGGGACACTAGATTTGTACACATGTAATTTAGTCTGGTTGCACATGTCCATGAGTTACTACAATCCCTAAGTGAGTATCCAGATGGACAGAGACCGATCCCTTTCTACATACATAGTCTTAGCATCCCATCCCCCCAGCTAGAGACAAGTGTAAAGCCCGTGGAGGCAGATGAGGATCCTTCTGTTTTTGGGTTCTGAATGAATGTACCAATTCCGAAGAGTGAGGTGGTGGGCCCAATTTTTGGGATCAAGGCAATGAAAATAGTCTTGGCAGCTCTATCCAGTGAGGCGTCATTGCGGAACTTGAGTGCAACATAACAAGGATAAGTTTTTTCCCAACAAGCAAATAGTTTATTCATAGAGGCAATAACAAAAAGTTACGTTTATTAACAATGAATAATCCTAAATTTTTTACTTTTTTTTTTCCAAAGAAGACATCAAATTGATCAGAATGTAAGAAGCATCACCATTACCAATTTTAGCAATAAGAAAAATTATTCCTATCCTTATCAATCAGATAATACTATGTTATGTCCTGTACTTGTATTGGTTCTGTTTATCTTGTTCATTGGATTCTTAAGAATTCCTTTCAATCAAGAAGGGGTTAAATCTCCATAACAATGACAACTGCCAAATAAGTTATTGTTTGACTCATGTTTGTGGATAACAAGTGTGATCCTGGAATCTAATACTGGTTAGTACAGAATATTAACCAGAAAACTCCATTTACAGTCAGTACACCCGAAAGCATCCAAGGGCTGCACCTTTTCCAACTTCCAGACGTTATTACATTTAATTAGATGTGTCTTACTAAGTAGAGCTATTCCACTAGACAACAGTAGATAATAACTAAACCGTATCAATAGCAAAAGCAATAAGCTAATGTAAAACTTCAATCAACTGAAGACCATTATTAGATGAAAATGAAATAGTACCTGAGTCACCCACAACAAGCACTCGAACCTGACCACAAGGTTGCAGGCCATTCTGCTCCTTGTTCTCCCTTTCACTTCCCCTCCAAAACATTGTTTCCTCCAAATCGTCAGCCACAATCACCAAATTAACAAAACAAAAAAGCTCTAAAGAAACCCCAGTGATCAATCAAGCCCCACCGACATACTCAATCTCCATATTAAACAACAGTTTCCCAAATTGGATATTACAGATATCAATTCCAAAACCATATTACATCATGATCAAACCGAAACCTAAGCTAAACAAAAGAACCCAACAACCAACATTCGAAAATCCGAATAAAAAAACCAATAGCCAGTTTATAACATGACGTGGCTCAGAAATAGATCTGACAGCAAATATTGAATTGGGCTCACTTCAAATTCGAATCTTGACAAGTATATAACAAAATAAGAAGTGGGTCTCTCTCCAAATTCAGTGTAACTGGTACTAATTGCAAGATCTGGAAACGACACAAATTAAATGAGTTTGATGTTATAATGTAAAGAAATCGTGGAGTGATATGGGAAAAAAAGAAATTAAAGGGTGTGTACAAAATTGTCGGACCAGGGTGATATTTGATTAGAGCGTAAGATGAGAGAGCGTGAAATAAAATTGACAGTTTGAACAGTACCGTATTGCCGACGTGTTGGGTTATCGGGCACCTGGAAATTATTGTGGGTTTCACAGTTTCTAGTTTTAGGCCCTAAATTCTGGGACATCTTTTGTGTTTCTTTGTTAGAGAATATGAAATTCATATGAAATTAAAAGTATATGTTTAAAAAATTAAGTTTGTAATTTAAAATTAATTTTATTAAAAATTTAAAGTTGAATTTAAGTTAAAATTAATATTACTCTTTTTCGGTTGTTTTACTGTATGGATAAGTAAGCAAACCTTGAGCACCTTTTTTCATGTCAAAAGGTCACTTTTTTTTGTCAAAGTTTTTAATCTAATAGTTACAAAATTTTGATTAAAAATTAAAAGTAACACAAGTAATATTTTTTCATTTCTTATATTAACTTTTTATTTATGACATAATAAACATTTAATTATATTAATAAAGTTATAATAAAAAATAATTATTTTTTTTGCAAAATTCACAAACAATACAAAATAAAACATGTAATTATTTTATTATTTGCCTTTCTTTTCTTTTATTTACCCCAAACTCACAAAAAGTGTTGTGAGATAAAATTAGTGTTGTGACCATAAAGTGACTTGTTCATTCTCATGTCAAAATGAAATAAAGACTTTTGTTTGGATTTTGTAGAATTTATTAGTCCCTTCATGAAATTATAAGATTTTTAATTATAATACTATGTTGTTTGGTTGTGAAAATAGGCCTAGCAAATGGATGGATGAGGATGAATTTGGATTAACATAAATGGATTTAGATCTATTTGAATTGGATTAAAATGAATTAAACTTTACAAAGTTGGTAAATGGATTGGTGTATTTGGATATGGATGATTTATATCAATCTTAAATTTCATATATCATTTTTTATACATTTAACGAAAATATATTAATATACCCATTGTTGGAAAACTCTCGACATCACGAATTTAATAATGTAAAATTTTTATAATTTCAATTGTATTTAAGTCTTAAAAATGTAGGAAGAACAAGAAAAGAAAAATAAAAATAAAATAGCTTATAAAAAAACATTACGTGACAGCAACTTGTTGCATGATAAAATACTCATTTTGCTAAATTAGTTTCTCTCCATTACATGTGTACTAGAACTACACATATAAATTACACATGTTCAACTATACAAATAATTGCACATATAGTTAGTATATGTTAATTGGTTCAACCATTAACAATCAAATTAAATCCACTTAATTTATAAAACAATTTAACTCAATTCATTTATGAATCTCTCTAAATAATTTTAATTCATATTCATTTAATATTAGATGGTTTTGGATATCCATTGAATTGCCATCTATTTTCCAGAAAACATTTTTTAGATTTTTCTGTATTTAGTTTGTCAGGGAAAATCCAGTCAATAGGAAATTATTTTTCAGTCAACAGAAAATTTCTTTGTTATTTCAAGAAAACAACTTACGGATTTAAATTCGTAAGTTATTTTTCGAAAAGTGGTCCGAGTGTTGTCTCTTTCTGTCATTTTTTATAACACTTTTATTTAATTATTATTATCATATTTTTATTTATTTTATTTTAAAAATAAATACTTTTATTTTATTTTCACAATATATGCATAATTAATATTTTCATAGTGAATTATATATACACATATATTTCCTAAATTTTAAATTTTTTATTCTTGAAAATCTTCAAAACCACTATTTTATTAAATTTTTTTCATATAAAGTATGAACATTATTATTGTTATATCATAGTATTAAGTTTTGACATATGATGGAAATTGTCTTAAATTAGGGTTAGGGTTTCCACCTTGACCCTAATTAGGGCAACGTGGCATCCCACGTGGCAGCTCAACGCCCGCGTGACAATGTGACATCTGATCAGCCATCATCAAGGCTCAGCAACCCGCTTCGCCCAAAAACAACTCAATGCTCGCGTAACAGCTCATCCAATCGGTCATCCTCAAGGCGGCACAACCCACCTCGCCTAAAGAAGGATCGGCCCAGGCATTCGGCATCCAGAAAGCACAAAACTCGGCCAATCGGTCTCCAAGGGGTTTCGCACTCGCATCAGTCCGCCCGAACCATCGCTGTCAGGAATTCCCAAACTATGTGTCTTCGGCCCAGGCCTATCCAGGTAGCGGATCCGCTCCGCCCCATCAACTGGGCCCGGCCCTGCCTGGTCCGGGTCCAGCAGCTGAAGGCCATAAAACAAGTTTCCAAACAGTGTCCAATTAGCCTCCTAATTCTGCAGCCCTGTCATACCTACTGTCAACTCACAGCAGGTGAACTATGCCAACTTTATTGAGCTGCGGGTTAAGGCAAAAAGTCTACAAATACTGTCTCACCTGCACATATGAGGGAGACTCCTTTCCACTCCAAAAATGCAGGAGAGCCAATACTCTGTAAAAATACTGACTCACCGGTGAACTTACAAGAACAAAATACTCTCTCAAAATCTCCCTCAAAATATACCCGTAAACTCCACCCTCTCCTATTTAATATTTAGATTACCACCTTAATCTCAACTAACTTAAGCATCGGAGAAGTGAACGAGGGATCAAATCCCTTGTGTTGCCAGTGTTTCAGGTGAACTTGCTCCCACTGACGTGTGCCCAGTTGGAAACAAGGTTTAGACTTGATCAAATGTCAGAGTGGTCACAACAACATACATACAAATAAATTCAAAATTTCATTGTAAGAACTTAGTTTTATTTTATTAAAAAACTAAAATATACTTTTATTAATTTAAAATAACATAATTGTTAAATTTATTTTGAAAACCAAATATAAAAATACATTTTCAGCCTCATTTTCAGCTTGACTATCAAATATAAGAAAATAAATCATTTTCTCAGAAATTATTTTCTCATAAAATATTTTACCATAAAATATATTCTTCAACACATTTTTCTTGTATCAAATTAAGCCTAAATTTCTTTCTACAACCATTTAATTTGGGGCCACTCGCAATTAAGACTCTGTTTGTTACAAAAAATTTATTTTTTAGAAAATGTTTTTCAGATTTTTCAGTGTTTGGTATGTCACAGAAAATTAGGTCAACATGAAATCATTTTTCAGTCAACGGGAAATTCTTTTGTTATTTCAGGAAAACGACTTACGAATTTAAAATGATTTCTGCAACAGTATTTCAGT
>JAUMHB010060699.1:0-14725 GCA_032359685.1 Pittosporum tobira
ATGGAGGCTTCGGTGGTCAAGATGAATGTGTGAAAAGGTTGGCATAGTAGAGTTGTTGACGACGTCAGAGTGTTGAAAGATGAGAAAGGATACACAGTTTGTTGTCATTACTGGGTAGAGAAGAGAGTGTAATGCACATGGTAGACCTCGGTGCCGCTTCATTACACAGCTGAGATATAGTTCACAAATCCCGAAATAATTCTCGATTAATTAGTTTACTCAAATTGTTTATCTGTTATTTTTGTTGTATTGGGTGTTTTTCTGAATTTAGATTATTATTTAGTTTGTTTGGCAAGGCAAGAAAATAATCTATTCTTAGAAAGAAGGACCCCTTCTTGTTTCTTTTTCTTCTCTTTAAAATTGACTTTGCTCAAGTCGTATAACCACCATAAAACCAAAAGACTTGTAGAATCACAAAAAGAGAGACTTTCGGTCAAATCCTTGTTAACAACCAACAATAGGCTCAAAGGAATCTACATGAAGCAATTTAAATACAAAAGTAATGAGAAGAAATAACTTTAAACAGACAAAAGAAAAAAAATAAACAAAATATGACCTGTAATCACCCCCTAGATAATTGATTGACATACCTTTCCAGAAACTCTCTCTTGAGGATGAATGGTTACGATGGTTCCCTTTGGAGCTTAACTATTTTTGGCATAAACTGATTAAAAGCAATTGCTAGCTTCACGATAGTGCGTGAGATGTGAATCCTACCCACGCTAGCCCTTGGAAATTCATATTACAAGTTTGCATAGTATCTCATCCCATATCCGTAGATGTGAGAAAGATTGGTGTGTTTATAAGGCTTGGCTCTACTACTAGAAGCACTGGAATTTTGTCATGATTTTTAAGTTGGTTCAGGAGTGGGCTAGAAATTTTTTTGAGACAATGGTTTGAGGTTTGTTTTGAGTTCTTGAATGGGCTAGAAATATTCTTGAGACAGTGGTTTGAGACTTGTTTTGACTAGGGTTGTTATTTGTTACAAATGTTATCATAGACATGATATGGTGGGTAGTGTCAAAACTAAGTGTTATGCGAGATTAAGTGCTACACAATAGAGATGGTGGAAGCCACCTCTAGAATCCATAGGAGCTACCTATAGAATCCCAACATTGCCTGGAGTTTGACTATTTATGTGAATTTTGGTCTGACGTGGATGTCAAAAATTTAAGTTTTTACTACTAAGAACACTACAATTTTATCACAACTTTTAAGTTGGTCATGTACTAAGCTAAAAGTGATATTGGGACAACAGATTGAGACTTGTTTGAACTTGAATTGTTAAAATTTGAGTTCCTTTTTCAATGTCTCTCATTTAAGGTTGGGGTAGGGAATCACATTCGGTTTTGTGACAATTGGCTTGACAAAGACTCCCTTTTGACTATGTTTTTTAGATTATTCTCTCTCGTCTTTACTTAACTTTCTCATGTCATTTTTCATTAATTGGGAAGGAGAGGGAGTTTCTGACTTTCTTCTAAGTTGCATTTTTTTGAGAATTGAAATAATCCTGATACTATTGCGCTTATTACTCTTCTGGGTCTTGTTATTCAAGTTTCTCCTCAGTCTACTCCTACTAAGAGGTTGTGGTCTTTAAATTCTTCTTGCAAGTCCTATTTTAAGTTCTTATCGTGTTCCTTCTCCAAAAGATTTCCCTCATTTTTCTTATATCTGAAAGACAGGTTCCCCTGAAAATCAAGACTTTTCGTTTAGTTTTTACTTCTCAATCGTCTTAATGGTAATAGTTTGTTACAGAGACAAAGGCCACATAAATGCTTGTGGCCAGATATGATGTGCGCACCGTTCAAAAAGCCATGAGTATCTTTTTGTGCATTTTGGTACAATGTAAAGTTATAGAATTATCTTTTCATGATATTTGAGAAGGCTTGGCTTCCCTTTTAATTATTGGAGAGTTTGCTTCGTATTATATATATTTAAGGTTTTGGGTATAAAAGAGATGAAAATATTGTTTGAAAGTGTGTCGTTTTGGCTATTTTATGGGGTATTTGGAATGAACGTAATGCTAGAGTTTTCAATGATACTTATCATTCTTTTCCTCTGCCTTGGGACATGATCTTTTTTCTAGCATTTTCTTAAGCTTCAACTATGAGAGTTGTTAGAGGAGTTTCTGTTTGTAATAATGTTATGTGCACTAACAGTTACACTAAGAAAATGTACACAAACTGATGTGTCAAATTATAGTTAGTTGTAGTAACAGACTCACCCCATGTATAGTTATGTATCCACCAATTACAGTTTGATACATCAATTTGTGCACATTTTGTTAGTGTATCTGTTATTGTTTATAGCATGAGATATTAGTAGAGATTGACAGACTATTTTTCACTAGTTTTCCTTTTCTTTTTCTTTTGTATTTCTTGGAGGACTTAATATCCTCAATCTTTGTGATATCTATTTTATCTAATAAATTTCTTCTTTTACCTAAAGAAGGGTTCAACCTACATACATGCTACTAAATTATAATCTGAGTCACTAAATCCAAGCCAAAAGAAGCAAGATATTATTGTAAGACACAGAAATGCTCAAAGTAAATGACATATAAGCCCAAAAGGAAAACACCTTAAGATATGATTCATATAAAATTCAACTTCTAAACACATTCATATAGATCAAACTTAAGAAAATGCATGATCTTGAATGTACACGCTCGAGAAAAATATGAAATTTCGGGTTACTGATAGATTGATGATGTATATATGACTTGAGATCAATGAGATCTGCCTAGCTAGCTAAATGCTTGAACATATATAAAGCTTCTCTTTGCTCAGGATACTCGAGAAGTAATGCCATAATATCGGAATGTTTTGCAACTCAAGAAGTACTTGAAACAAGGTGATAGATCCATCCAACTCAAGTCATATGAGAAGCTCACTATATGATAGTGCCATAAGTCACAAGCCCCCCGGCCCCGGCCCAGCATGCACGAACACTTATATTGGGTTTGATCCACAGAGACACTAGTGGCTACATAGTTTATGTAGCCATCAAATATCTGGTTGTGTATTACAAGATTGGATGGCGAAATTTTAAAATTTTTAATTCTCTTTTAGAGTTAGGGTCCCGAAAGAAGTATGATACCTATAGAGGAAAAGTGAATACGTTGACGAAAATGTGTAAACTACCTCGGGACTCTAACATCTGAAGGGGACAAAAATATTAAAGTTCGAGCTGTCCAATCGTGTAATAGACACGGCCAAGAATCCCACATATATATCAGCTGAATACAATTTAATTTACAGTGGTACAAGTAAAGAGCTTTTGTATCTGCAATAAATGAAAATAAAGTCCAAAATTTTTCCTAGGGGAAATACATGGAAATAGTATAGTATTTGAATACTAACCAGGTTCTCAAATCCCATGATATATATTATTCAGTAGACTCTAACTTCCGTTTACTTCCAGAGAGAGAAAATAGCATTGCAAAAGCAGAAATTTGTCTCCTGTAACCCTTAACATCCATTGGACCTACTGCATACTTCCTGCGAAAATAAGGTGTTAATCTTTCCAATAAAACCACATTCATAAGCACTCTTCATTCTGTTAGGCGTGATACTGAGTAGTATCAATATATATTGCTAAAAAGAGGGATATATAATTCAGCGAACTAAATTTGTAGGGGTTCTGCCACTGTGAAATCTTGGATTAGAGTAGCTAGTCCAATTTTGTAAGCAAATAATAATGCAAGGACTATGATAGCAAATAGAAAACTAAGCAGAAACTATCGCGGAGGACATTAAATTTATGTACTTCACCCAACTTGGGTTGCATCTACAGCAAACAATAAATCTCTCCTTAGGCTACTTTATGAACGTATGTAGCTATCCGATGTGAGGGAAAAGAGGAGAAGAAAACTATGTTTATAACATCAAAAGAGAGTGAAATTGGATACCATAAGGATCACACCTCAATTTTATATATGGAGTCAAAATTGTACCTTTGTTGGATATTGAAATAGTCGAGACAACCATGTTAGAGGGACTTTCAGGGGTGCGCCCTCGATAACCACTCCTATGCTTATTGTAGAGACGTTAGGCGGTTAAGGAGCTCTTCTTTTTGGAGAGCTCTTGTAAAGAACTGCATGAAGTGTAGAAATGAACAAATCTGTTCCCTGGGGGTAGAAGCATAAGTATGAAGTTACCCTTGATGAAGGTGGAAATGGGCCCTTGTGTCTAAATGGTCGCCAATGTGTGTTTTGGTCAATGTCGCGGGACACACTTTCATTAGTCATATTTTTATGGTGTCATCATCTTCCCTCCTCCCCCCAACTCCTTGGATATCGTATAGGAGGACTCGAAGGAGGGTTTCAGATGTGTCAATCTTAAGCCCGAGCTTAGGGGACTACGTTCAGTCAGCCCTAAAAGCTTGGAAAGTTCGATGGAATGAGCTCTTAGGGTAGGCCCCCAGAGCTCGAAAACCTAGGTTGTCCGAGCTTCAGAGGTCGATCTTCAAAATTTGGGAAGTGTGCACGTAAAACTGCTCTAACTCGGGTGGCCAACAAGTGAGACGTATCCTTATTGCCTTGCGTACACATCAAACAAACTTAAGACAAAACTTTGTGAAGCTTATGCCGCTGAAATATATCATAGTATTGAGCTTTTTCAAAAACCAAGAACCAAACAAACACTTTAAAGTTTAGAGTTTTTAGTTATCAAAAAATTTTGTGAGAGTTTTTGCTTTCCGAATAATTAAAATTAGCCAAAGGAAATCTCTCTACAAGATTAAGATCAACAAAATATACGAAAAAAAATACTTGCAAGAGAAATTTTCAGATAATTATTGTTGAAACACGTTTATTAAACGAATTGGATAAAGGAAACTATTTAATCAAATAATAATTCAACTCAACTACACCGGTTAAGCATTATAGGTAGCAAAGTATCTTATTTTAAGAAGCATGTATGTTGCAGCTTGCAGGTGCTCCAATTTGTTTAAGAATTCAACCGTTGGAATCTTGTAGACACAACGTTAAACATAAGGGTCTAGCACATTAAAACTCACATTAAAGACGAAGGGACACCTTCGTCATTCTTGCGGTATCAAATGGCTCCAAGAATTCAAATAGAAGCGCACTTTAATTTCCAATCGGAATCACTTCAAAATCCCAATCACTAACAAACCTTTTCTATAAGATTATGAATACTAATTGCAGAAAAGGTAATCTAAGTAGACATCACATAACTTTTCATAAAGGTTGAATTTTCAGATGGAAATGGGTACAAGTCAAAACAATAACAATCAAGTATAGGACAACATTTGCAAATCCTTAAAAATTAATATATTAATTTATATAAAAAAAAAAGAAGATGATATTGCACAACAAAAAGACTTACCAAAGACAAAGAAGGAAAGTTCTATAATCACGCCAAAATCAGAGAAGGAAAGTTTGAATCTTACAACGGCAACAATTATGCAAGCAACCAATCTATCAAAAAAAAAAAACTAAATATTCTCCGACAGCTATAAATAATTCAGACTTTGATCTTTGCCTAATTATTTCCTAACCGTTGTACAAAATGAACTACAATGGTTAAATGTACAAATGTCCATTATTTTATGTCTCTATTTACAAATTTATCATTGTACTAAATTTATATACAAGTTCATCACTGTACCTCATATTTTTAACAAATTCATTACTATATTTCATATATTATTTACTAACTCAATATTGTACGACAATTTTTTTTTTTGTTAATAGTCTCTTAAATTAATTGAAAAAAGTGACATATTATTAAAAACGTGAGATAAAATGATGAATTTGTAAATAAAATTAGTACAATGATGTATTTATAAAAAAATAATAATATAATGGTCAATTATATATTTAATCCTGAAGTACAACTCTCTCTCTATATAAAATCAATACAATTAAGAGATTATTCTTAGTTTCTTCTTTTGTCCTTCGCTCGATACCAGTATTCACATTAAATAATGGTCTAACTAGTGTGATTTTGTTAGGACGCCTAATTTAAACTCGAGGAATAGTCCATAAATGTGTCAAAATCTAGAATAATGTGACAAAAATATCACAGTTATATGATGCATAACATGGTCATCCATGCATGGGGGGCACAAAATCGTCCCGAATCCCCAAGGAGCCAAAAACAGGAGAAAAGTTAACATTTAAGCAAGATTATACATATAACATATCATATTATAAACAGTATTTTGCATGATAAGAGAGAGAGTGTGTGGAAGAGTACTTAATAGAGAAAAGGAGACTGTTATAGGATTATATCCTCTATATTAAAGGACTGTTTTAAGGCAACTTTTTTTACACTTCCTGTTTTCCAGTTTGTCTTCTCCACAATTTTAGGAATGACTATGCCAGTTAGGGTTTAGTAGTTAGATATTAGGGTTTTAAATCTGGCACTGGAAATAGTTACCGGCAAATAAGTATAATTTATTAGAGAATTAGTGAATTACCATTTGTCTGAAGAAGCTGAAGGAGCTAATCAATTGGATAGCTTGGAAAACTTCATCAGTTCTTGATCACTTGCCTTACTTTGATTCTTCCTTTTCTTCTTCTTCTTGTATGGAATCCCCCTTGCCTTAGCTTGAGACTCCTTCACTTCGCGTAAATATACACGAATAGCTCCATTCCCAAAAGGGTTTTTCTCCGGTGATCCACCGTTCTCTTCATAAGCAGCTCTGAGCCGTCCGATCAGTGCATCTAGGCTCCCCCAAGCTTGCCTGAGAGGACAAGTACAAGGAGACGGAGGATCCGGTTGTCCATAAAATACGCATCCTAGTAAATGAACCTTAGTCTTTCCGAACTGATCGAGATATCGAAGGAATTCTAGTACATGGTTGCAGTTGCACTGGGAAAGATGAACAGGTGGCCTTTGATTCTTTAAGTATTGTCCGAAAGTGTTCCAATCTCGACGTTTTTGTGACTCATATCGGCTCAAGGGTGCGGTTTGCTGCTGATTATGATCACCGACGGATCGTGACGATCCTTCAGCACAATTATTAGGTCTGTCACTTGACATAATTGTTGCAGAAGAATTTCTTGTGTATTTTTGGCAAGGAAAAAGGGGGAATTGAAGGAGGTGAAAGAAAGTGGCTTTAGCTAGTGCCGTGGAGAAAGATGAAGATCACGTCCTGAGTCTAGTAAGGGGACATCTCGTGGGCCCTCTTGGAGGTGCCTTTTTCCTTTTTTTTTTTTTTTTTTTGAGGTACATTTTTTTGGTTAGTCGTTTATAGACTTAAGAAATACAACACACGCACTCTTACCATAAATAAATTCAAATAAAATTTTTGACATTTCAAGTATCAAATAATGTCGTCAATATTTGAACCCCGACCTCTTAGATGGAGAAAGAGAGTGACCAATTGAGTTATAATTTTTTGGTCTCTTTCTCAGTTTAATTTTCCCTCTTTTAAACGACACTATATGCACCATGAGTTAAGTATTTTTAGTTGTCTCATAAGTAGGGTATCAATTATAAAGAAACAAATACAATGATTTTCATTTACATCATACTTCTGAATGTGTGACGCAGCATTTCTAATGAGCAAAGTCACTATGGAGTTAGACTAAGTCTTATTATCAGATTCCATCGCAAGATCTTAATTTTATTGCCAACATATACATGGACTATCATAGGGCCACGGATGGTCTGGGCCAACCGATACAATTATTAAAGTGAGCCGTGTAAGAATTAAGAATTCCTCTTCCAATTCTGATGGTGTTTTACATTTCTTATTTTCATAATATTGCACTTATTAAATGCGACGTTATCATCATAGTTAGTAAGTGTGATGATTTTATTTTTTTTGTATTTTTCAAGTTCAACCACACGATCGGCTGAGATCGAGGTGACTCTTCACCTTTTGGGGTCAACTACATTTACATACATACATGTGTGTGTATTCCTATGTCGACTAAAATAAGACAATACCTTAAATTAAATTTTATTACACTTTCATCGCAGAATAAGATTAATTTAATTTTGAAAAGTAACATTGCATAGTCCCGGATTAAAAGAATCAGGCGAAAATAAGTATTAAGAAAATAATATTTACCGTGTTATAGGCTATTGTATTCTTCTTCTTCTTACCTTTTTGTCCCAACTGCATTAGGAGCAAATACCACCACAACCAAAAATCATTACAACCATCACGATTACTAGTAATCGAATCTCTTAATTTATAATAACCTTAAAAATAATATAAAAATGATGCGGTTCTATTGTGGATGCTGTCTTTGTCTTACCGGCTTGTTCAAATTACTATACATGGCTAAAAGTAATGGACAATCAGAGATGCCCTTAAGGGTCTGTTTGGAAAAAATAAGCTCTAAAACAGGCTTTTGAGCACATGTACATGCATGCAGGGGACATTTGCGTAATTCTGCAAACATGCATGTTGTCTTAGGCATCTCATGTGATAATGATCGGGACCAATCCAACTGTAACCAGGTACTCCCATTGTTTTGAGTTACTTATTTTGAAAAATAAAAAATAAAAATAAAAAAAAAAAATATCGGCATCAATGTAAACGCAACTACTATTCTCACATAAAAGTTTCAGTGACTTGGGGGACCCACCCAGAAATAACCTCCCTCACTGATTAAGTATAGTTTATTCAACAAAGCGCGTTTAATTATTGAAGTGTTTTTGCTCTATATCTTTGATCTCGACATAAGTAAGTGTACATAGAATATATGAATTTAATATGATATCACTCGCAAAGGTAATTGAAGCAACAATCAGGGTATGCCAACGGATCTGCAACTCGAAACACCGAGCAGGGCCCGAACTAGTCGGCAACTCTAAGGGGATGCTGCCCTCCAAATTGGCTATAATCTTGTACACCTGCGTCATAAGGGCTATCGACAAGGGTTGCCAGAATCTGAAAGGACTTTACCTAGTTAACCGATTTATAAAGCAAAATGATGAAAAAAGTAAATAAAGTTAAAAATATAAATAAATAAATAAATAAGGGGGAAAAATGAAAATAAAGCATTGCCACCATGGGGAGTGTGAGTCCTACTTGAAACCTAATATTATTGATGAGTTTGGTTCCCCATTTTTTTTTGGAATAGAAATGTAATAAATTTTACATTGAAAAATAGTAAATTTGGTAATAAAATGTTTAATTAACACTAAATTTATGTTGAAAATAAGGTTAAGAATAATAAAACGGTTGAAACCCATCACTCTCATTATGAATAAATTAACATTAACTATCCATTCTCATATCTTTTTCATTTTTAACTAAAATTTGATTGCTATCAATATATTTTATTCTCACAATGGAGAAAAAAAAACTCAACATAATATATCATTTCATTCTTTTTCTTTAAAGAATGGGAAATCAAACACTACACATTTGTTTGTTGCTATTTCAGGAAGAAGCGAACAAGGCTTGGACGATTTGTTGGCCTCAACAGTTGTTTTATAATAATTTTGTATAATTAGGAAAATATTATGCGCTTCGGACGTTGTACTCCTAATAAATTTTTTGATTTAAATTTTAAAAGTATTTTTTAATAAAATATATATAAATAAATATTTTAATAATTTATGATCAATGTTTTATGTAATTTATTATTAAGTTATATAAAGTTCTAAACACTTATTTTTAAATTTATTTTTAGTTTTAGTGAAGTGAAGTGAAAAAAAAAAAGTAAGTAAAAAAGAGACTCATCTTGGGGGGAATAAATTAAATTGGGAAGCAAAAGAGTAAAAAGAAAAAGGTAATAATTAGGGCAAAAAAAATATAAAAAACCTTTAAGTCTATTATGTTATTTATTATCAACACTATTAATTAAATTTAAATAAATCTATGTTCAAGATCTAAAGTTGATATTTATTATAAATTATATCCAGTCACATTCATATCTCTATAGAAAAATAATAAATAAATAACTTTATCTAAATTAATATCTAGTAGGAACAAATTATTATTATACTTATAATAAATTTTTTGATTTAAATTTTAAAAAATATTTCTTAATAAAAATATATAAATAAATATTCTAATAATTTATCACCAATGTTTTATGTAATATTATTTAGTTACATAAAGTTCTAAATACCTATTTTAAAATTTAGTTTTAGTGAAGTTTAAAAAAAAAAAGTAAGTGGAAAAGACTCATTTTGTGAGAATAAAATAAATTAGAAGCAAAGAGTTAAAAGACAAATTATTATGATTAAGTGCAGAGTAAAGAAATTCTTATAAAACGCTAAAAAAAACAAACATACAAACAAACATAGACACATAAAATTTAAAAATATCTTTATTTTGAGATTAAGTAAGTATAAATAATACGATAGAATACAAATTATTACTCTTAAGTGTATTCTATAATCCACCAAAAAAATATATAGAGTATAGTAATATTTTTTTATATTTTAAAATTGAAAGCACATTTGTAATTTAAGTAAGTAAATTTATGAAATCATAAAATTTATCAATAATATTTGTTCAAGAATGTTGAGAAAAAAATACTAAAAGATAAAAGAATTATGAATCGCGTTCACACACACTTATGTCAAATTATAAATTCAAATTTAAAGTAAATTTATTTTATTTTAGTTGATGTCAAAGTCAATATTATAAACTACATATAAAATACTATTACATTAAATTTTTGGACATTTTACGAACTTATATTATAATTTAAATTTTCAATTTTTAATTAATTTTTTAAAATAAAAAAACTAAAAAAAAAAAAAATGAAATACGTGGCGGCCAATGGAGGCCGCGTCCTAACACAGTTTTCTCTTTTATAGAAAGAGATAAACTAATTACTGTTTAAATATCAGTTTGACTTCAACCGAAATTTCAAAAAAAAAAAAAAAAAAAAACAATTAAAGTTCTAATTTCTTTGCTTCTGCGTTTGATGACGGATTTGCTATTAATTAGAGTGAGAGTCATTAGCTGGAGCTTGGTGTGTATTAAGACTGAAAATATAACAAAACGGTTCAGGTTTGATTCAGGATCATTGGATAAAAAATTTCATTCGAGTTTAATTCAAAATATTAATGAGTAAAATACGAGTATACATTAAAAATCGATTAATTATTCTGATCTTATTAAATTATTTTTTTCTATTGATATTCAATCTAACTTGCTCGAAAACTTTAAACTATTCGAGTTCTATTCGTATTCGTGCTCAGCTCAATAGTTGAATGAGTCATACACGAGTTTTATTTTAAATTAAATAAATTATAAGAATATAATCTGAACAAATTATTATTGACTTAAATCAACTCGTTTTCATCTCTAATGTATATCATTTATAATTATTGGGCAATGTCTTCGAGTGATGGGTCCAACCATATATCAGTGTTAAGCCTTTGCCCAATGATGTTGTTTTAAGGTACAACTTTGGACAATACCTTTATTTGCTTCCGTTGTTTGAAATTTTTGCGGTTGTTGGTGAGCGACTTAGCTTCCTACCCTACATGAACGGATTTATATTCGTTTCAAAAGAAATTGATATGATAACTAAAATACTTAATTTAAAAAATTATATATTTTTAAGAAAATAGATAAATTTTAAATCACACAAAATTTGAATATTTTCGTAAAATATTTTTTGTTAAAATATACGCCACATATTTTCATTGAAATATGATCTAAAATCAAAATTTTAACCATTTGAAAAGTTGAGTACATGCTAATAATGCATTCAATTATTTAGGCGGCAGGAACTTGGTAGAATGGAATCCAGTTGGAGAGAAAGAGAATGTATTACTGGAAATAATAAACTTCTAATTAGTCAAAGTACTTCAATTAAGTTGTTAATCTTAAAGGGTAAGTTCCAGAAAAGTCTCTATACTGAGGTGAGGCTCCTACATCACAATCTCGATTGTAGAGTTAATTCTGTGATGATTTTAAATAACACTATTAGATTTACCTTTTTGCCAAGAAAATTATACATGTGATCGAGTGCTATTCGGCTCACATTTAGGATTTCTCAAGTCGGGCCTGAGTTTTTTTCGAGTTACTTCGTCTGGCCTTATAGCCTTATTTGTCACTTGCTCTGGGGTAATGGGCTGGGCTCCAACATTTTGGGCCTTGTTTTTCATCTGCACCTTCTTAAATATTTCTGGAGCAACAGTCCCTGAAAAAGCAACAAATAGTGAAGAAAACTACAGGTAACTAACGTTATAAGAAAAAATAGAAATATATAGTACTGCGAGGGGCAACGTTCGACCAGATATTATTCTCCCCTTCCAGAAAAGTGCAAACTCCCGATAACCCTGGATGTCCTCGTCCCCGACTCCCGGGACATCCCCTAGCACCTACCAACTCCTCATAGCCCTGGATGTCCTCGTCCCCAACTCCTAGGACGCCCCCTAGCACCTCCCTATTTGTCACTCGTCACTCCAAGGGCGTCACCAACATACCCCCAACAATGACATATGAATCTTCCTTCCACTTCCTGTTGTAGAATTGGTGTAGATCCACCTCAGGAGGTTGGCCCCAAGACCGCAAGTGTAGAATAGCTTTTCATCCACGGACAATTTGAAAGTATGCCAAAAGTAATCCGCCGGGGTTTCTACCTTCCTCCTATTGCACATGCTTAGAAACTGAGTATATATGAGTATACGAGCTGGGGGTCAATTGCCCTAAGTTGATCCCCATGTAATTAATAAGTGTAGACACCCTATTTTTAATTTTAGCATTACTAGGTTTATCACAAAAAATTTGGGTTTATTCTAAAATAAATAAATTTAGAAAGTTTTAATCAAATGTAATTCCTATGGTGCCCCGCACCGCCCGAGGTCGGTGGCGGTGGGCGGGTGCAATTGGTGCTTTTAGGAGCCCTCGCCCAGATTAATTTTTAGTTCACGGTCAAAAAGAATAAGAGAAACAAAACAATGTTCTGTGTAATTTTGTTTTACTTGCATCTCTTGGCTGGAAAGATAACTTTTGGCTCAACCAATGCTTCCAAGGCTATATAAGCCTGTTTCTTGCAAGCATTTAGAAAAAATAACAACAACTACAACATTATAATACAATTCTAATATCTATCTCTCTATTATTTCTTCTTTTATACAACTTTTTGCTTATTTAATTAATTTGCATTACAAAGTAATTAACAGACTTCTTTGGTGCCTATTTTATCTTGGGAAACATTTCATTAGACTCCGTTCAATATTAAGTGGAGAACAAAACTTGTCTTAAAGAAAGAACGAGCATCGTTTGATCAAGCTAGGAGCATCCATTGGAGGTGATCTAGAGTTTGATTCAAAACTCTCTGAGTTCTACGTCATCAGCAAAGATGAAGGCAAATATTTTATCATTGTCTTGTTCTTTTCAATTTTTACATATCAAGTTGTTATTTCTATGGTTCAGTTATGATTTACTAATGTGATTGGTTGGTATAGATGATTGTTCTAGCATACTAGCTTCAAATTATATATCTAATCATATTTACATAGTTTAGTTATTAATTTCTTGCAATTTGGGTTCCCATAAAAATAAGATTTATAGTATTAGATCATTTTGTAAACCAACAAATTAAATTGACATGCCATAATTGTTCATACAAAATTGTAACTTGACTTTTGTGTGATATATTATATATTATACATAAATTATCAAAATTCAAAAATTCAAAAATAGTCTTCTGATTTGGTTTGAGTCGTGATCAAGTGATTGTCATACATTAAATCAATTGACGTGTGATGATTGTGAATGTTTTTATATAATTATTGTCTTGACATGATTGTGAATATTTTTATATGATTATTTAAATTATGTTGAACTCCATAATTGTTTACTTTTTCCAAAGCAAATTCAAATTTCTAAATTTTTACAAATACCATTTCAAATTAGTTTTAAATATCAAAATTTTCAAGTTTATTTTGAATTGGTTTTTCAAGGATCAAAACTTTGAAACATAATTTTTAATATGTGATTTTCTAAATTCAATTTGAGTATAATTTAATTTATTTAATTGAGTAAAATTATTTATTCTCTCAGTTGTCATTAACTTCAAATAAAACACTAACATTGGGGTTTGATTCGACTTTTTTGTCTTTATTTTCCAATTTTCTTTCAAAATCTATATTATTATTTTTCAAAATTGTTTTCAAAACTTTTTTTTTTTCTTTTTGACCTCTATCCACAATTAAAATAAAATATTTTTTATGTGTGTCATAACTGAGTTAAACCACTTATTTAATTGAGCAATAAGAGATAGACAATAAATAGTGAAACCTAGATTTCTGTAGGGCGAATAAGGTGTTGAAGTATTTACTAGCCTTTCTAATTCGTAACCAAGTTCTCGAACCCAACTCTTTGATTTTTTTCTAGAATAATTCCTTAGATTTGCTTGTTTCTCAAAAATAAGAAAGTAATTCTTATATTTGATGTATGTGCTAACCTAATTTTGAGAAAAATTTTGCAATCCTAAAAAAGCTCATTATACGAAGCGATGCCTTGAGGAAAGGTTAATTGTTGAGATAACGATGCCTTGAGAAAATGTTAACTGTTGAGCCATCTCGGTATGACAAAGCTATCAGAAAAGCGGCGCACCTTGTAAGGTTCAAAGTGGGGAAGCTAAATGCAAAATTTCAAAACTAAAAGCTCAAAATTTCAAGACTAAAAGCTAAGCCTATGTCAACTTGTTTACCCCAATACTGTGACATCCCCAAATTTGAGCATCCACACCCTGACTTGAGTTGTCAATTTATTAATAACTTCATAACTTACAAATACACAAGACTTTAAAGTACAC
>JAUMHB010060710.1:0-14722 GCA_032359685.1 Pittosporum tobira
GATTCTTAAAACACAATTTATAGACATTGAATAGTCAACTTGTTTACCAAAATATAAGCAAATTAATTTGATAAACTAGTACGTACAAACGACAATCAGATTTTTGGAGCATACAGAATTGAGATTATTTGTGGTGGGTTATTTCTAGAAATGTAGTTGTAATCAATAAGATTATTTTCTTCTAATTTTTTAATCAAGGGTCCATAAGCAATTACAAGCTTTAAAACTCTCAAAAGAAGTTGTACCACTTGCCAAATTGCAGATTGAATTTGCAATCACTTAAAGTGGTGATAATTATTATTACCTCACAAGTAGCCAAAACCTGAAATTTGTCTTCACTGTTTGTTACACCAATTAACCATCGAGTGTGAAATGACATGCAATTTCACTAGATTAGGACATAATTAGCTTTAGTTTCACAGATGCATCAAGCCTTCAAAGACTCAAAAAGCGGTTGAAGGCTCGAAGTCATTCTAACTTATTTGCAAAAATTAGTTAATATATAATTTTTTTTTTTAATATTTTATAACTTATTTAAAATGTTTTAAAATAAATTATGATAAACAGGATCAGAGTGCTCCTAAAATATATTCCGTCTTACTCTATGCAAAAGGTATGTGATTACTAAAAACATTATTGAAATAATCGACCTTATTTATATTACAACACTTATTTTTTTTAGACGTCCCACATTATTTACAACATATTCAATTTAGAAAATTTAATAATATTAATTGTCTAAATTACTCTTATTTTATCAAACATGACTTATTACTTCAATTATTATTCTCATATTTAAAACTATAATATCAATATTATACCCATCATTTTAATCACTATTATTTTTTTTGAAAAATTATAAAATTAATACTTCAATTATTATTATTATTTTTTTAAAAATTATAACATCAAATAAATTTATTAAATTCTACAAAAAAATTAAAATATTGTGATTAAACTAGAACAGAGAGAATATTTCTTACACCAAGAAATGAAGAGCAATATAATTCCCACTAAAGCAAGTTGCCTCGAGAGCCATCTAAAACCCTAACCTTAATAATTGAAGGAATATAAAGCGAATCCAGAAGTACTGACCAAACTTCAGGTCCTTAAATATATACCTTATCTTCAATTACTGCAAATGTGACATATCCCATGTTACATGCTGTAGTATAGTTGCACAAGACAAGTTGCACAAGACAATGGCTATGTGTGAAATCGTACTTGTTCTATCATGTGTGGAGGGTTCCCAAATCCCAATGAATGTTTCTTGTTTTTCTATTTATCTTTCTAATTTTATTTGGTCGAAATGGACATTAATATTTGGTGTTTTGAAGATATAGATATCAATCATCTGCAATTGGTTCGGTGTCACATTCACAACCTCAATGATATGCATATATGTCATGTGAAAATTCTTCATTTTCCCGCCATTTTGATGTTGAAAGAAGTTTGACCAATCGACAGCACAAAGGTTAATAAATTTGATTGAAATTATATAATTTACGTTAAATCAAATGAATACTGAAAGATTCATCCTCAAGCCGTCACACTTTGCGGCCCAAAATATTCATATAATTAATGCCAAATGAAAGGGCGTAATAATATTTTCTAAATATTATTAATTTGAAAATATAGATAAAGAATAAAAATTATGAGACAAAACATACACTATAATGTATCAAATATATATATATATATATATGAATCACAATATACAACTCTCAAAAAATTATGATATGTGATGTTGATAATGTTATAATATATTTATTTTTTTATTTTAAAAAAATGTAAAATAAAAGGGTTTCTTGGAAATAAAAGATCTTAGGTATGTGGAGACAAACAAGAGTCTTTCATTAATCAGTTTGCTTGTCAGGGTATTATTGGCCTGTAGAATTTGGACCGTATCTAATAATAATAATAATAATAATAATAACGTACACAGTACACCTAACAGGATAGACGGTCCAAAGTAGAGGAGAGGGGCAGAGGGCCATGATGTGACCTCCCTAGGTTTGGTCACGTGCCACTGCAATTTCTTGTTCGTACATTTGCTCTTGTCCCGGTTCGGTGGCTCCCACTACTTCCACGATGACACAGCTCCGAGTCTGATTGGGTCAACAGAAGTGCGCCCTATTAATCACTATCATGGACGAGCCATAGGCGCTACAACACTGGGTGCAGTATGACGTGAATCAATAATAAATAATTTTTTTTTTTTTTTTTAAAGAATACAAAATTGGATGATATATATATATATATATATATATTAAATTTGTAAATATGTTACGCGTTTCATAATTGTTATAAAAATGTTTATTTTAACCATGTAGTGTTTTATACAATAAACTGCGGAACCAAAAATATTAATCATCAATTTGATGATAATAATGTGCACCTACCTAGCTCTAAGACAAAGGCCCATGGGGAGATGATGAATGATATGTTGATAAAGGAATGAAAGTGAAGCATAGATGATGATTTTATGGTACAAGGGGGCCGGGGTCATATTGATTGATGATCACATTTTCAGTCTCAACGTACAAGATTGTCCGCCTGTTCGGCTTACGAAAAACTAAAACAAATGGTGCGACCAAATTATTGATGTGTCTTGCTGAGTTTTGCATAACCGCACACGTGTCTAAAACCAACGCCCCACTTTTTAATTTTTTATTTTGACCAACTGAAATAATTCATCTGTTTTTTTTTTTTTTTTTTACAAACTTTAAATATTCTATTTTTTTTTTTAATTATAATTTTTGTTCTAACAATACGTTTATATATTATATTTTAAAAATATTTTTATATATGTGTTTTATTTTTTTATATATTTAATATACATAAAATAATAATAATAATAATTATATAATTATATTTTTAAATCGTCTTATAATTTTTTTAAACTTAAACGATGCAAATAACTATAAGATAATTATTCATTTTTAATATATTTTAAAATAATTAAAGATAATTTTATCTTTTAGTAAACATAAAGTCATTGAATTCAAAATTTATTTTCATTTTTTAAAAAATATTAATGAAATTTTATACTTATTTAAAAATTTTAATTTTAACACTTTTAGTTTACATAAAAATTACAATCAAACATCTACTTTAAAATTTATCCTTTTTCCAAATATATCTAATCGAGTAATATATAAATTCTATAAGCCGTTTGACACATTTTATTTTAAAAAACTTAAAACTTATTTTATAATTATAATAAATTATAAACTAAAAAAAATACTTATTGATTAATTTTTCAAATAAATTGACAGTATAAATTATATTTAATTTATATATATTTTTTAAATTAATAAAAATAATTAACTTTTAAAAACAAAAGATAATCAATTTTAATAAACTGGCGTGGCTGCATAATCTCGACTATATATATATATATACTACTCATCATCAGGACTTTCAACATAAGCAGTTTAACACCTGCCAAGAAGCTATGATGCCAAGGGCAGCTGAGTCATTTAATCAATCAACAAAAAAACAAAAAGAAAAATCACCACAAAAAACAGATTTGAAAAAACAATCTGAAATACTGACCTGTTTAATATAGTTTATTTTAGAACAACCTAAAACTTAATTGTTAATTAGAATAACCTACAAACAGAAAAAATACACATATTGACAAACTTTTTCAAATAAGTTGACAATATAAGTTATACTTAACCTATAAATTTTTTTAAATTAATAAAAATAATTAATTTTAAGATAACTAATTTTTTTAAATAAACTATAATCAATTTCAATAATGAAATAAATAGGCCATAGAAAT
Organism: Pittosporum tobira; assembly: GCA_032359685.1. Taxonomy (NCBI): domain Eukaryota; kingdom Viridiplantae; phylum Streptophyta; class Magnoliopsida; order Apiales; family Pittosporaceae; genus Pittosporum; species Pittosporum tobira. The sequence continues at coordinate 3,791 of JAUMHB010060710.1, forward strand.
CGTTCAACACTTGGAAAAGGTCTCAAAATTCACCATTAAACATGCCAACACAAATGATTCAATATTAATGTATGTCAATGCAGTGCGGCAAAAGCTGAAGCCATGTCTCAAGAAAACAGAAAAGCGAAAAATATAAAAGCTAACATGGACATAACCGGATCTTACGGCGATCCTTGGGTGGTAGCCCCTTAGGTGTTGGTAGCCCTGGTGTATATCTCCTGGCTTGAATGGGCTGATACCATCCTGATCAAACCTCTTGCCATCAATTCCTTAATTGCTTTCCTTGCAAGGGATCCATTAATCTGAGATGTCCATGAAATAATTTATTAGTAAGAAATAAATCAAAAAGTTGAGCAACCAAGTACAAATTGAGAATGAAAACAGATAGGTTTAAACGAAAAGAAGGCTATCAAACAATTGCACCAAATGGAGATTATTGACCTACAAAAGATAATACTAGTATCAAATTTGTTAACAAGTCAAATATACCATCAAAAAGGCTCCCAAATTAGATTTCTCATAGCTGCAGCCTTGCAGGTATATATTAGATTCATACAACAATGGCATATGTCTACACGTAGGCTAGCTGTGCAAGGCCATTGCTACTACAACCTTTCAGGACAGCTGATAGAGCAAGTAAACGGATAATGTTAAAATTGAACTCTAGTAAGTACAACATCATCTAGGCATTTGTCATCAAAACATCTAGTGTAGGACTTCATTCATCTATAGTGCTTGGAGAGAGCCGGAAAATCAATTTCATAAGCAAAACTGGCTTATTCTTATCAAATAACAAGGGAATACATTTATCACCTTCGATTGACACTAGAATTGATACATATACTACAATGAAGCAGTTGGGATGTTTTAACTATAACGCTAGTCATACAATCAAGTATATATGATTCACTCATAGTAAAACAATAACACAAGATCTGAGGGTAAATATGTCCACAATTACATGTATTTAAATCCAGAATTAAGAGTATTTAGACAAACAAACAGAATATTTATAAAATAAAAAGGGGCAACCTCAACTTTTTAGAAAGACCAGCGTATACGACACACACCCATTTGACATGAAATAAATATGATGAGATTGAAAGAAAAGTTCGAGGACTTGGTTACCCTTAAACGATCAGAGAGAACTGAGGGGGTGATGAGCTTGTACTTCGGAGCTTCAGAGAGGAGCTTATCATATGTGCTCTTGTCAAATAACACCATGTTGTTCACCTTTTCCTTTTGCTTTCCCTTGCTCCACTTCTGTATTCATTATGAATTTATTCATTAATATCAACAATCATAAATCAATTTTATTTATCTATTGTTTATACATGCTAGTAATTTAGGCTCTATGGGATTTACTTTGTTTTAGTGAGGCTGTTTGAAACCCAAAAAAAAAAAAAAAAGTCACAGCCAGGAACCAAAACATGAAATAATTATAAGAAGATAACCGGAAAAAAGAATACCATTACCATGCATTACTACCAATCTAACCACTTTAGGAGTAAACAGGAAAAAAGATTAAACGTGTGCTCAGTATTTGTAAAATTTTCAAATTGAGCATTCTGTGGAAAATAGGGAGTATATAATTCACCTTCTGTTCATTAGAAAACTACTCCCTACTTCCAAATAAATGAGACCATTTTCTCAAATTTGTATGTTCAACAATAGGTGTTTGTCAAGTGATGGTAGTATATAACTTAAACATCATCATCTCATAATACAAAACCACTGCTAACTACAAAAATCATTATATTAAGAGGTATACACGTTAAAAATGAAGTCTTGAAGTTAATAAATTTTAGAAATGCAATCAATTTAAACATCACAAATTCATAACATTGCACCAGCACTTACTAAGCAATCATCATATTTCAGGGTACAAATGTAATAAAAACAGAAATCTGGTTTCATTTTGTGGAAAGTCGTGTTTAATTTTTTCCTTTTAGCTTATTCATTCCATTTTCTGCATCTCCTAGTGTTCTCCAAGCTCAAAAAGGTGCTTACATCTGTGCGTGACAATAGTATCATGGCATACAACATGAACATATACATACACACATACATATACATACAAATAGATAAAGATAGATAGCAAGAGAGCGAAATGACCTTCTTCTTCTGCTTCCCGCCGCCAGATTTGGCAGGCTTGGAAGACGGAGGAGGAGCTTTCTCCTTCTTTGGCGCCTGCAATCGCTCGTTACATCGTCATAATTACAACATATGAATCGTTGAATACCTGACTAAATGAATTCGATTTCTAATAAGCTTACCATCGGATCTGTAGAGAGAAAGCGGCAAAGGCTGGTGCGGCGAGAAGAACCAAGTAGAAGGAGCTCTCTTTGTACAAACCCTAGGTTATTTTGCTTGGATGTCACCGCATCAATCGACTTTTAAGCATTTCTTTTCTTTGGGCTTATTATTGTGAATTACAAGCCCATGTCCAAGATAGGATTGCCTTATTTGGTGGGCCGAAAAACTAAGGTGCCAATGGAAGCCTTCCCTTCGGCCTTTAACTTTTATGTACTCCCTCCATTTTAAAATGAGACCTAAGAGCCGGAATGTGAGCATAAGTTTATGTAATTATATAAGTATAAATATTAAATATTTATACAATTGCAAAAATATAAATATTTTAAGTAATATATTTTTTATTATCAATTTGTTGGGTACATTTTTTAAAGCACTCGTGTCTCTTTTTTCCTTTAATTAGTGTACATTTTAATATCAATTTGCTTAGAATGCATTTCTTAAAGCACTCATGTTTACACAACCACATGAGCTCGTGTTCGCGTCTCTTTTCTTCTTTTAAAATATAAAATTATTATTTATTATAAAAAAAAATTTTTTAACAATTTAACATTTAAAATTATATAAATAATTAATAGAATTATAAAACTATTAAGTTATTTGAAAAAAATACTACTCCCTATGTTCTAATAAATAAAAGTATTGTTAACTTTAATTAAGTTTTAATATTTTTAATTTAAAATTACGTGAATTTATTTGATTTAAGTCAATACAATTATGAAAGTCTTTAAGCGTTTGAAAAATATTATTAATTGTAAAAAAATATTTTTTTTAAAATAAAAATGGAATAATTTTAATTTGAATTTGAAAATATTCAGATTCAATATTTGTAGTCAATAGTACTCTTATATTTGAAGTTTAGAAGAATAAAATGAGTTGAAGCACTAATAATTGTAAAACTTTTGAGAATGGTGTACCATATTTCTTGATTTGTTGTCTGCAATTAACTGGAACATAAAGAAATTCCTCATGAGAAAATGGGAAAATAAAAGAATATATTATTTTAAATTAAGTGAATTGTATATATGGTCCATACCACAAATCTATATATGCATGCTAAGGATTTTGTGGAAGTTACGAGGATATTATTTGATTCCCTTCCCATACACTTTTCATGGAATTTCATATAATATATTATCAATTTTTTTATAGCATAATTTAGTTCAAAGCCTATTATTTTATTTGTAATATTGAATTGTATCATCATCTCAAAAAAAAAAAAAAAAAAAAAAAAAATTCACTGCTAGATAGACATATGTATCTTTTATTCAATTTTTAACAATTAAAAATTTCTATCAAAAATTAGGGCAAAAATACCTTTAACAATTCTAATTTTTGTTGGAGTTGTTAGCTATATCATGAAATATATATATATATTTGGATCATTATAACTGATTATGTGATAATATATTTAATGGTATATTGCTAGGGTTTTTATGTGTTTGTGCTGTTTCTATTGAAAGCAAATATAGAAGTCCCGACCAAACTTCAGGTCCTTAATCATATACCTTACCTTCAATTACTGCAAATGTGACCATATCCCCATGTTACATGTTGCATAAGACGAGTTGCACGGGACAATGGCTATTTGTGAAATTGTACTTGTTTTTTTCATGTGTGGAGGTTCCTAAATTCCAAGGAATGTCTCTTGTTTTTCTATTTGTTTTTATCTTTCTAATTTTGTTTGGTAGAAATGGACATTAATATTAATTTGGTGTTTTGAGGATATATATATATATATATATTTAAAACCCGGCCTCGATCATAGAAAATATCAATCATCTGCGATTGGTTTGGTCTCACATTTACAGCCTCAATCATATATATATATATATATATATATATATGCATATGTCATGTGAAACTCTTCCTTTTTCCTGCCATTTTGACGTTGAACGAAGTTGGACAAATCAACAACACAAGGTTAATAATTTACGTTAAATCAAATGAATACTGAAAGATTCATCCTCAAGCCGTCACAATTAGCTGCCCACAATATTCATATAATTAATGGCGTAAAAAATATTTTTTAAATATTATTAATTTGAATATATATATATATATATAAAGAATAAAGAGCCCGAGACAAAACGTGCACCATAATATATCAAAAAATATATTTTTAAAAATATACGCCTATATGAAAATGAATCACAACATACAACTCTCAAAATATTGTTGTTACGTATATCATAATATATCAATCTTTCTATCCAAAAAAACAGAGAGTAAAATTAAAGGGTTCCTTGGAAATAAAAGAGTTTAGGTATGTGGAGACAAACAAAAGTCTTTCATTAAGTTTGTTTGTCAGGGTGTTATCAGCATAGTACACCTAACGGCAATAACTTATTTGGTTAGGGCAGTATCTTCTCCGTTCATTTGTTCTTGTCCTGGTTCGGTGGCTCCCACTACTTCAATGATGACCCAGCCCCAAGTCTGATTCGGTCAACAGAAGTGCGCCCCATTAATCACTGTCGTGGACGAGCCATAGCCGCTACAACCTCAAACCAAGCCACCGGGTGCAATGTGTCATGAATCGATACACACACACACACACACACACACACACACATACATACATATTTTTCTTTTTCTTTTTTAAATAATTCAAAATTGGATTTGTAATTATATTACAATCGATAAAATATACTACCATATATTTGTATTTAGTCAAAATGCATGAACATACATATTCCGGTGTTTCATAATTATTATAAATGTATTTTGTTTAATTTATTTGAAATAAATTATTAAGTTTAATATTACACGTGACTTACAAATAAAAATATTAGTTGATTATCATTTTTTTTAACTTACAAATTATACTTTTTTGTAGTAAACTGCAACAAGCAGAGTAAATGTTGATCGTCAATTTTATGATAATAATGTGCACCTAGCTCTAAGCCAAAGGTCACAAAGGGCCCTTGAAAAAGTACAAATAATGGGTTTGGGAGATGATGAATGCAAAAGAATGAAAGTAAGCATCGATGATTCATATTAGATTTTTAAAATAGCTATCGAATTAAAAAAAAATTCAAACAGGTGATTGTACTACCCTTCACGAGTTTTCTAATAACTTTACTAAAAAAATACATCTAATTGAAGAATATATAAATCCTACATTTCCTGGTCGGCCTGCTACATTTCCATGTGGGGCTGCATACTCTCGACCATACAAATATATTGTTCATCATCAGGACTTTCAACAATCGCAATTTAACTGCTGCCAAGTAGCTATGATTCCAAGGGCAGTTGGGTGATTCACAACAAATCATTCAGCAAAAAAATGAAAATGAAAATCATCACAAAAAAAGATTTGGAAAAGCAATCTGAAATACTGCTGTACCAACCAACATTCAGTAAAGGTCTCAAAATTCGCCATTAAACATACAAACACAAATGATTCAAAATTAATGTATGCCAATGCAGTGCAACAAAATCTGAAGCCATGCCTCAAAAAAACAGAAACACAAATATTAAAGCTAGCACAAACATAACTGTATCTCGCAACGATCCTTGGGTGTTGACAGTCCCTTAGGTGTTTGTGGCCCTCGTGTATATCTCCTGGCTTGAATGGGCTGATACCATCCTGATCAAACCTCTTGCCATCAATTCCTTAATTGCTTTCCTCGCAAGGGATCCATTAATCTGACATGTCCATGAAATAATTTATTATTAAGAAATAAATCAAAAAGTTGAGCAACCAAGTGAAAACAGATGGGTTTAAAAGAAAAAAAGGCTATCTAACAATAGCACCAAATGGAGATTAATTGAACAAAAAAAGATAATACTAGTATAAAATTTGTTAACTAGTCAAATATACAATCAAAAAGACTCCCAACTTAGATTTTTCATATATGCAGCCTTGCAGATATAGCTTAGATTCATACAATAATGGCTGATGCCTACACATAGGCTAGCCGTGCAAGGCCATTGCTACTACAACCTCTCAGGATAGCTGTTTGTAGTCATCATATAGAGCAAGTAACCAGATAATGTCAAATTGAACTCTAATATAATACATCATCATCTAGGTATTTGTCATCAAAACATCTAGCGTAGGACTGCATTCATCTATAGTGCTTGGAGAGAGCTGGAAAATCAATTTCATAAACAAAACTGGCTTATTCTTATCAAATAACAAGGGAATACTTTTATCACCGTCGATTGACACTAGAATTGATACATATACTACAATTAAGCAGTTAGGATGTTTTAACTTTAAAACTACTCATACAATCAAGTATATATGATTCACTCATAGTAAAACGACAACACAAGATCTGAGGGTAAATGTGTCCACAATTACATGTATTTAAATCCAGAATTAAGAGTATTTAGACAAACGAACAGAATATATATGAAATAAGGGCAACCTCAACTTTTTAGAAAGACCAGCATATACTACACAAACCCATTTGGCATGAAATAAAAATGATAAGATTGAAAGAAAGTTCGAGGACTTGGTTACCCTTAAACGATCAGAGAGAACTGAGGGGGTGATGAGCTTGTACTTCGGAGCTTCAGAGAGGAGCTTATCATATGTGCTCTTGTCAAACAACACCATGTTGTTCACCTTTTCCTTTTGCTTTCCCTTGCTCCACTTCTGTATTCATTAAAATCAACAATCATAAATCAATTTTATTTATCTTTTGTTTATACATGCTAGTAATTTTGTCTCTACTGAATTTACTTTGTTTTTAGTGAAGGTGTGTGAAACCCAAAAATAAATAAAAAATACTCACAGCTACGAATGAAAACATTAAATAATTATAAAATGACGATAACATAAAACGACATAACATCATGTTTACCATCAGAATACCATTAACATTACTACCAATCTAACCACTTTAGGAGTAAACAGGAAAGAAGATTACATGTATGCTCAATATTTGTAAAATTTTCAAATTGGGCATTTTGTGGAACATAGGGAGTATATTACCTTGTGTTCATTAGAAAACTACTCCCTCCTTCCAACTAAATGAGACCCCTTTCCTGAATTTGTATGTGCACAATAGGTGTTCTTTGTTCAGTGATGGCAGAATATAACTTAAACATCATCCGTCTCATAACACTCAACCACTGCTAAATTATATACGTGTTAAAAATGTAGTTTTGAAGTAGGTAAAATTTAGAAATGGGATCAATTTAAACATCACAAATTCATAACATTGCACCAGCGCTTACAAAGCAATCATTATACTTCAGGGTACAAACGTATTAAAAATTTATTCTTTGTAAATTCCAAAACTCGTTTCATTTTGTGGAAAGGCATGTTTAATTCTTTCCTTTTAGCTTATTAATTCATTTTCTGCATCTCCTAGTGTTCTCCAAGCTCAAAAAAAAAAAAAAAAAAAAAACTTACATCCGTGCATGACAATAGTATCATGGTATATAACATGAACATATATCTACATATACATAGAAAGAGATAAAGATACAGAACAAGAGAGCGAAATGACCTTCTTCTTCTGCTTGCCGCCGCCAGATTTTGCAGGCTTTGAAGACGGAGGAGGAGCTTTCTCCTTCTTTGGCGCCTGCAATCACTCATTAAATCGTCATAATCATTACAACATATATTTCCATATGAATAGTTGAATACCAGACTAAATGAATTCGATTTCTAAGAAGCTTACCATCGGAGCTGTAGAGAGGGCAGCGGAGGCTGGTGCGGCTAGAAGTAACGAAGGAGAAGGAGGCTCTCTTCGTATAAACCCTAGGTTATTTTGCTTGGATGTTACCACATCAATCGACTTTTAAGCATTTCTTTTATTTGGGCTTATTATTGTGAATTACAGGCCCAAGTCTATGATAGGATTGTCTTATTTGGTGGGCCGAAAAGCTTAGGCGTCAATGGAATCCTTCCCTTCAGCCTTATGTACTTCGTCTATTTTAATAATTTAACATTATGTAAATAATTAATATGATTATAAAAGTATTAAATTATTTAAAAAATTGAAAAATAAAATAATATTAATAATTTTGATTTAATTTAAAATCAATATAATTGTGAAAATCTTGAACTATTTAAAAAATATTATTAGCTACAAAACAATGGAGTAATTTTAATTTGAATTTGAAATTGAAAATATTAAAACTCAATATTTGAAGTCAATAATGCTTTTTATATTTGAAGTTTAGAAGAATAATAAGAGCTGAGGCACTAATAATTGTAAAACTTTTGAGAATGGTGTGCCGTATTTCTATATTTGATCTATGTAATTAACTAGAATATAAATAAATTCTTCATTAAATAATGGGGAAATAAAAGAATCTACTATTATAGTATTCCAAATTTTAATTAAATTAATTGTATATATGGTCCATACCACAAATCTAAACAGAATAAATCTACGCACACACCCACACCCTGGGTCACTTTCATTTTTATGACGAAATAACATAGAGTATTATCGTTTAATTTTTTCTTCCCTTCTCTATTTTTTTGTTCTTCCTTTCTCTCTCTTGTCAATATTCTATTTTCTCAAAGTTAATATATTTCATCGTCTCACTCTCTCTCTCTCTCTTCTTCTCATATGAAAAAAATGTTTTCTATGAAATCATTAATCCTCAAAGTTGACACATCATTAATGTTACATTAGTTACAACTTATTTTTCTCAAAGAGATTACCATATATGAATGATTCTCATATCAAATGTCTTGCTATTTTAATGAATGAAATTGCATATCAAAATGTATACGCTAGCCTAAATCATGAAACGATTCACTTCCTCATCGATCAGATTTTGAAGGCTAATTCAAATCTATCAACACTGTTGGAATTTAAAAATTCATTAGTTACCAAATCGTCTCTATTCTGTTTTCTATGTTCTTTATAATTAATAAAATAATAAAATAATTTTTAAATTATTATTATTTTTTTGATGACATCAAAACATTCAACTTTAATTTGAGATGAGTGTAAGACTACATATGATGGAATATAGATCCGTGGTCGGAGATCTCTAAGGATCGAAATTGGAGTAACCAGAAAAAAAAAAAAATGGCTTTCAAAGCAGAACAAAAGAGAGATAAATATGGAAGAAGGAGAGCCATAAAAGAAAAAAGAGAACGATATGATGGATTACAAATGAACAGAAAAGAAAAAAAGAGATTCACAGCTTGCAATATGAATATGAGAAAACTATTAAACAACTAGAACGAATGGCCCAATAATTACATTGTCTTAATTTAATGAAACTTAGTTAACTTCGAGTTTATTATTTCCATTATCTTATCTATTCCCTTAAACCTTTTTAGAGCACAAAGAAAAAAAAGTAAGAAAGAATGTTTTATTTTTTAAACTAAACGAATGGCCCAATAATTACATTGTCAAACTTAAGATGCTCACTTCCATAGAATATAGGTAAGGAGTTCGATTTTCACAAAATACAAAAATAAAATAAAATATTAATAAAAAAAAATTAAAAAGATTCAAAATTAGCATATTTATAGTGCATAATTAGGTTTGTTAGTAGTAGTCATTAAGAAAAAGGATTCTATTGTTGTATGGAGTCCAAATCATTTTGAATGAGAGTATTAGCTTAATTGCATTGTTATTATACTCAACAAATTCTTGAAAAAAGGCATTTATTACGTCTCCCAACCCCAACGAGGTGCCTCATCAATCAATCAGATGACCTTAAATAATTGAGCGAATGGAGCCCAGATATCTGACTCAATTTTTTTCTATTCCTTTATAAAGTAAAGCCCCCCCAAAAGGAAGCCCAATCATTTTTCTAAATTTGGATGCCAAGCGGCCCAATTAATAAACCATAAGGCCCACTATTAAAACACACGACCCATTATTTTTGTAGGGTGGGTCTTAGAAGCACTTTTGGTCTCCGGTGTTAGGGGAGTGGTGAATTGTGAAATTGAAACTTCAAAAGGCTTGTGGCTACGTGGTCCTTTCTTAGTTAGTAAGGAAGGAGGTTAAAATCCAATGAAGCCCACACATTTGGATGGAGGTTTGCCACGTAGGATACCACAAACTTAAGATGAGTTGTTATAAGTTTTAATATTTGAATAAATACTTTTTACGATAGTTTTTGATATTTATAATTATATTAATTAAAATCAAATAAATTTATGTTAATTTTTAAAATTTTACGAATTTATTTTTAAAAATCAAAATGAAGCTCTTTAGCGATGAAGGCTATATATATATATATATATCTGTCTGTGTGTGTGCCTGTGTTAAGTCGATCACACATGAAAATTATCACCAATTTTAATTATATTGTTATTTTTTTTACATGTTATACTTTCTCAATTTCAAACTTAGAGATATTTTTAAGTTTTATTATATTACATTTACGAAATACTAACATAAAAATAATAATATATAAATTGATTAATTTTTAAAAATTTAAATTTATCGTAATAATATCATTTTGGTTAAAAGGTATTTTTGACTTTGTGTTTTTTTCACTTTTAGAAATTAAACAATAACAAAAATATTTTTTCAAATTAAACTTCAATATTCATACATTTTTAGAAATTAAACATTCCGATCAGCGCAAATTAATTAATTAAACGGAGGAAGGTCATAATCGGTATTTCACACACCAAACTTCCATAAAATGTTTCTTTTTTGACCTTGTATTTTTTACAAT